>APFE031662682.1:202695-219808 GCA_000404065.3 Pinus taeda | reverse complement strand
TCGGCTTTGGGGGGGGGGGGGTACGAAAAAGCGGTGTCCCTGCCAGGCCTTGTCGCTATGTGTCCCTCTCTCACTATTTCGCAACCCCCACCCCCCCACTTAACACTTTGCGCTCATACCCCCCTCTGAGAAATCCACCTACCTTCTTCCCCTTTTCCTGTTGACATTTGACCTCACTGTCACTCCCGCACCACTTATTGCCTGCCACTTGTACTGTTGTCCCCACTCACCTCCACGTCATTTCTCCACATCAACCTTGCGAACCTAAATTCCTTTCCACCAACCATGTGACTCCACATCATTCCCCACCTCCATGTCACCTCTCGCCTCCACGTCATATGTTCGTTTCATGTTCAGTTAAAACTATTTTTTTCCCTGTGCAGAATAGTAATTTCAAACATGGTTTACAAACAACTGAGAACGGTTTTTTAAAAAATGAAATGTTATTATATTATATCTATTTGTATTTATATTTATTTAATTATTATTTTTTATTTTTATTTTTTATTTTATTATTTATGTTATTTTTATTTATTTTTATTTTATTTTATTATTTTTTATTTTATTTTTATTATTATTATATATATATGTTTTTAATTATTTTTCCTTTATTTTTTTCTGATAACATCCTCATGTACAAAAACCTATCTCAATTTTCTAACCATTGTTATGGTTTGGGAGATTCGGATAAAGCTTTGCAGGCATATTTTCCAGAATTTTTTTTTTATTTTTAGTTAGTGTTTTCAAATGCGGTTTCTGAGTAGGTGGAAATGAATTTTCAAAAATTGAATGATGATTTTGTTTTTAACATCATAATTTAGAAAAACCTCTCTCCGTTTTCTAACGACTATTATGGTTTGGGATATATAAAGGTATCACATGACCCTATTTTTCAGAATTTCGGGAGGAAAAAGCTCATGGACAATTAGTGATTGGGATGCCACCTCATCAAACAAGAGTTGCAATCAAATTCAAATTTCTCTTCTTTATCACCAACAACCCTCAAGGATAGTGCTAGAACTCTTCAAATAGTTTTAGTTTCCTTTATTTTTGTTCTACTTTTACAACGAGTTTAAGATATTTTGAAATGAATCTTGATATTTTAATTCAAGATATCTTGTAATAAATTTTTATAAATACTTCATCTTTGAAGTAAGAGATGTTGGTTTTTGTACAGGAGAAATCTATTGTATGTTTTCAAGCCTCGATAGAATTTTCAGTAATAAAAATGACACTCTTCACAGGATTCATGTGTTGGACTATTTGGTGAAGTGCTTCTCTCATTATCTATATGTTATTCCTTTGTTTCCATGCTTATGTTTTCTTAAAACTAAATTATTTCATAGAAAGTTGATGAACAAAATTTGTTGAAAAATACACTCTGATTCTGGGTGTAGATAATTTCAATGTTTTCCTCTGATATCATGTTAAGGAATTATTAATTCCTCTTTAACTTCAATTGAACCTATATATTTTCTTCTATTACATTTCATTTAAATCTAAAAGATTTAGTTAGTTCAACTACCTTTCCCTGTGAAACTCCTTTGAAAATCTGAGACAAATCTCTTTTAAGTTTGCAGACTCCATTGCCCAATGGCTCTTCCCTTGCTTCCAACCAAACCATTTCATAAATGAAACTTCGAACCTTCATAACTAGCCTAATATGTAATACAACAAAGTTAAATCAAACAGAAAGAGCCCTCTTTGAAGCTGGCAGGGCTAGATCCCAGCTTCCAAAGTGGTTTGTGGCTACCTCTGCAATTATTTCTTAGCCTTATTAAATTACAGAGTGCTAACACATAAAATGTTAATGACATGGTCACATGGAGTTGAAATTCAAACATTGAAATAAGTTCACATGGCATTGTCATTTTAACCAAAAACACTTAATGAGGCCTCAAGGTTTATAATATATATTTTATATGCTAAATAAACCAATAAATAGCAAGATAATTACCCCCATGGATCACTGCTCCATGTTCGTGTGGGTAATGGAATGCTTTTTTGAATAATTTATCCCCATTTTCTTGTGGGCAATGGAATATCTAAATTTAAATTTCTTTAGATTGAGCATTGAATTGCAAGTCACATGTCACATAGCCGAAAAATGACATCACATCTCCACATATGAGAAATGGTCATGGATTATCAAATCCAATGGGACATGAGGATGCATGGTACTTTGTTATTATGTTTATATGTGTTAGTGTGTTTTTAATTGCAAATATATTTTCATTGGGGAAGCTGTCTTTTTTATGTGTTTTACGACGTAATGAAATAATAATAATAATATTCCTGATTTCTATTTCTAGTAGGCTTTCTCTTCCCCTCTTTTTGTTATTTAAATGCCACCTTAATCTACTCTTCCTTGAAATTATTATGTTAAGGGTTGAATCCTTTTTAGGCTATGTTTTTAAATTCTTCGTATAGAGGCAATGTGTTTTTATCATTAAAACTATGTGAATGGCGCTGTTTAAGGAGGTGACAATTTTGCATGAATGATTATTTTTGTTGTTGTTGGAATTTAGTTTTTTTTTTTTGATCATTTTTTTTAGTAGTATTTGAATCATGTTTTTAATGGTGGTGTCAGGCGAGGAGGTAACTCCTCAAATGAGATTATGTTTATTCATTTGGGCTGTTCATAGTTATATACATGAGGGAGTGACTGTTGAGTTTCATCTCCTGATGACTCTCCATTTTCTCTTATTAATTATTTACACTATTTACAATTGTTCACCCAATCCCTATGATCAGGTGTCAACATCTCCCCCCCCCCAATCTGAAGGGATGTTGGTGAGTCCAAACATTGTTCTGAATCTTTCAAGCTTTTCTCTTCCAAGAACTTTGGTGAAGATGTTTGCAATCTTCTCATTACTGGAACAATGGCGAAGATGGATTGTTTTGGCATCAACATGATGTTGAATCAGATGATATTTTGTATTGATGTGCTTCGTTCGATCATGGAACTTTGGGTTCTTGGCCAACTTTATTGCAGAGGCATTGTCAATTATGAGTGGAGTTGAATGCACTTGTTTTACTTGCAAATATTCCAGAATTTTCTTGAGCCACACAATTTCTTTTGTTGCCTCAGCTGCTGCCACATATTCTGCCTATGTTGTGGAATCTGCTCGAACTGATTGTTTGTGTGATCTCCAGGTGATAGCTCTTGATCCAAGACTCATAGCATAACTAGAAGTAGATACCCCAGTTTCTTTGTCTCCATCGAAGTCTGAATCAGAGTATCCAATCAATCTGAAGTCGCCCACCTATGTATACTTGAGTCCAAAGTCTTGAGTTCCCTTCAAGTACTTTAGAACTCCTTTTGCAGCAGACCAATGTCCCTCACAAGGCTTTTGCATAAACCTGGACAGGATTCCAACAACAAACGAAATGTCTGGTCTGGTAGTAGTTAGGTAGTTGATGACTTCCTACAAGCTGTCTATACTTGTGTGCATCCCTCAAATTGTTTTCCTTCAATGGATGTGAAATTTAAGTTTTGTTCCATTGGAGTAGTTAGAGATTGGATTTAGCCATGCCAAACCTGTTCAACAGATCTCAATGTATTGATTTAAGAGAAGTATATGGACTTCAGATGTTGAGTTACTTAATACCAAGATAGTAATGAACATAGCCCAAATCAATCATTTCAAAACCTTTCCTCAATTCCTTCTTTATGGATGCAATGTAGCTCTCATTGTTCCATGTCATCAAAATATCATCTACATATACCACAAGATATACAACTGTTTTGCAAAATTTCTTGACAAACAAAGTTGCATCATCAAGATCATAATGTTTGAAATTGAGTTTAAGAAGATACTTAGTTAGTTTTTCATACCATGCTCGCGGTGCATGTTTGAGGCCATACAAGGATTTCACAAGTTTTCATACTTTATGTTCATGTCCTTTCATAATGAATCCTCGAGGCTGGGACATAAATACATTCTCTTTTAGATCTCCATTCAAGAAAGCAGTTTTTACATCCATTTGATAGACTTTCTAACCGTTTTGAGCTGCTAGGGAAAATATTGTTCGGATGGTGGCACATTTTGCTGTGGGAGAAAAAGTCTCCTCATAATCGACCCCTTCCTTCCATGCAAAACCTTTTGCCACAAGCCTGGATTTGTGCTTGTCAAGTGAGCTATCGACTTTATAATTATTCTTATAGACCCACTTGCAGCCAATTGGTTTGGTTCCCAATGGAGGATCAACCAACTTCCAAGTGCCATTCTCTATCAAGGCGTCATACTCCTTTTGCATCGCTTCTTTCCATTCATCATTAGAAGCAGCTTCTTTGAAGGAAGTTGGTTCAAAATATGTAGACATTTAATTCACAACCATAAGAACATCCATATCAATAGGTGAATCAAAGTCATCTACATCACCTCCATTTTGCCGGGTTGAATTTCTAGTTCCTGTCTTTCCAACCTCATCAAGATGAACACTTTCAAGTGTCTTTGTCAGCCACTTTGGGGGACCTTTTTGGGATGGTCTAGGATACTCAGTTGATTGAGTTGGGACTGAATCAAGATTGAGTCTCTCAATTATGTCAATCACATCACTCAAAGTATCATCAGTGGTTGGAGTTTCATGCGGGGGAGAGTGTGCTTCAAAAGAAGATTCCACAGGTTGATCGAGAATAGGGATCCCCCCTTCAAGATGTGGACTTTGATTATCAAATTCTTGAAATTATTTTTCATTTGTGAATCTATGCAATCGATCAAGTTGCTGCTTAATAAAATTGTCAGCTTTGAATGATTCAAGAAATATTACATCTCTAGATACAACAAAATTTTTATTGACTTCATCATAGAGACGATATTCTTTGGAGGTGTTTGAAAACCCCAGGAAGATACACTTACGAATCCTTGCACCAAGTTTGTTTCTATGTACCTTTGGTATCAAGGAATAACATGTGGAACCAAAGACCCTGAGATGTTTTATCGAAGGAATGTGCCCATACCAAATTTCATAAGGAGTCTTGTTTCTAATAGAATTAGATGGACATCTATTCTTTACATATACAACACATAAAACTGCATCAACCCAAAACATCAATTTTACATTCTTGAAAAACATCACGGATCGCACCATATTTTAAGATTGTCCTATTCATTCTTTTAGCTACTCCGTTCTGTTGGGGATTATAAGGCACAATTATTTGATCCCATGTTAGCGAAGATAGTTTTCAAATTCATTTGAAGTGTATTCTTTTCCATTATGAGTGCGAATAGAGCCAATATGAGATTGTTCATCATTTTCAATCCATGTATGAAAGTTCTTGAATGTTTGAAAAGCATAAGATTTGTTCTTCAATAAATAAACCCAACACTTCCTAGTGTAGTCATCAATAAATGTCATCATATATTTATTTCCATTTGTAGAAGGAACAAGCATTGGGCCACATAAGTCTCAATGAATGAGTTCAACTTTTCTATGTGCTCTGGAATGTGAATCATGAAAAGACTGTTTGCTATGCTTTCCTAGAATGAAAGCATCACATTGCTTAAGTTTCCTAGGAATTGTAGGCAAACTAGTAACACCATTTTTCTTCAACAAGCGAACGCTGTCATAGTTCAAGTGTCCAAATATAGCATTTCGTAATAAACTTGATGGAAATGTACCTTCATCATAATGAGAATTGTATGAGAAATTTTGTGCACGAGCAAAGGTACCTTGCAACGTGAGAAGCCTTTCTTCTTCTATCCCTATCGAGATAAGTGAGTGATTTGATTCTTTTCTCACCTCAACCTTGCCATCAAAAATATGAATGGAGTGTCCTTTCTGGCGGATGTGGACCAAGGAAAAGAAGTTTCTCCTCAGCTATGGGAGATATAAAACATGATGGT
The DNA here is from genome assembly GCA_000404065.3 of Pinus taeda. NCBI lineage: Eukaryota > Viridiplantae > Streptophyta > Pinopsida > Pinales > Pinaceae > Pinus > Pinus taeda. Next base: position 213,959 of record APFE031662682.1, on the reverse strand, counting down.
GAAGAAAGTATGGAAGACCGGGAAATTTAAGCCTAATTGTGCCAAGCCTTGATGGCTTGAGTTTTGATTTGTCTACAAAATATACTGCTCCATCAACGTTGTCAGTAAATTCTTCAAAAAAAATCTCTTCTAAAAGTCATGTGGCAAGTTGCTCCTAAATCACGAAACTAATCATTTTTCCAAGAAGCAAGTGAAGCATTAAATAAGTCTTCATTTACTCCAATATTACAGTGTGCCACAACATAGTCAGCGGATTCAGGTGCTTTACCTTTCTCTTTGTCATTAGTTTTACCTTCGAGTTGGTTTCTTTCCTTCTCAATTCTGTCCCAAGGTAACTTGCATGTGGATGCATCATGTGATCCATCTTTATTGCAATGTATGCAATGCAAATTTGACTTTTCTCCTTGAGAGTGTCTACCCCCCTGCCTCTGAAATTTATTCTTCCTCTTCCTCTTCGACCACCTCTTCCTCAGGAAGAATCTTGAACAAGATTCTTCTCTCTATGTGCAAGACACACAACCTCTAAGACTGAGGAGCTGTCTTCTTCCCAAAAGCTTTCTCTCTTTCAGCAAAATTTTTCACAAGGGAGTCAAAGGTAATTTCTTTGAGGTTTCCATTTGCTTGCAATGAATCAAGATAATTTGAGTAAGTGAGATAAAGTGCCTTGACAAAATCTATCAGAGGCATATCCATTTCAACATTAGTGACTTTGATATCATGCATAATAGATTTTACTTCTAATGCAAGAGCAATAGGATCATCATATTGTAATTCAAGGCTGAACAATTTAATCATGAGTTGAACAACTTCAAGTGCAGAGTGTGAGTCATAGAGTTCCTTCAGTTTTTGTAAGGCTTCGAAAGCATTTGAAAATGGCGAAATATGGCGACTCACCTCTTCATTTACTGATGCTGCAATCAAGGGATAAGCCTTGCTGTTCTTATTTTCCCAAATGGCGAATTCCTTGTATGAGGTAGGCTGTTATGGTTCTTTGTCTCCGTCTCCAACATACACTCCTTTCCACAGATCGTTAAAAATGTGAGTGTTGATTTTTTGTGACCATTCTGGATAGTTCTCCTTGTCGGTGAGAACCACTCCCACAATAGATATCAATGAATGCATTTTAAAAAATCTATGTATTGTAAAAAAAATGTGCTTTTTTCCCAATACTCTATAAGAAATTGCACTTTTGGTTGTAAAAAAAACAATTCTAATGTATATAACAAAGGTATATATGGTGGAGGCGTAATGCGATATTAAAAAAAATTGCGATATTTTGCTTTCACTAGAAGTTGGATTAGTATGGAGGACAATGAGATTGCAATTTTTTTTTTTTTTTACATGACATCCAACTATTCCTTGACAATCTCGCTACCGATTACCAATTCTCCGCTTGCAAACAATTCGGCGGCCCTGGCTTAAGATACAGATGCCATCTGGATGAATGTAACTTCAACCTCCATGACTACTGCGCAAGGGATCCCACTGTGGTCAATGCACCTCGCATATTGGAGCAACGTATGTAAGAGAGAAGGGGTGTATGTGAGGGAGAAACTGCTAGTGTATCGGAGCTGCCAGCGTTTACAAGCAGTGTGTTGGTATGGGCAGCATTGCAACCATGGTCCACGTTAACTTCTATCGCAACTATGGCAAGACTTTTAAGAAACCTAGCCATCCTTATGAAAAGGAATGGTTGGATGCTGAGCTGAAGTTAGTTGGAGAGTATGGACTCCGAAACAAGAGAGAACTTTGGAGGGTTCAATATACATTGAGTCACATTCGAAATGATGCAAGAATGATTCTTACTCTTGATGAGAAGAATCCACGAAGGATTTTTGAGGGTGAGGCCTTGTTGCATCGAATGAATAGTAAAGGGTAACGTTTATGGGCTGGATATATGTGCAGAGGAGGGGCCATATATATGTGGAGAGGCCGAGTCGAGCAGAAGCAGCATGTGAGGAGCAGTGGGAGGTATGGCGCGGCTTTTATAGGTAGGGTGTGAGATATACACCAAAGAAATCAGGTATGGAGACACTGATATACAATGAGATACCAGGTATGCAAGCATAGGTTGCGTTACGGTATGGAGACACTGGCTGGGAGCAGGTCACAAGTTGAGGATGAATTTTGGGACCTATGCAGGTATTCAATGGGTATACCAAGCGTTACACCATATTATCACGCAGAGGGAAAAGAGCATAGAGCAGAGAACTGAATAATATGTTAGACTGCAGGAAATGCAGGACAAATTTATGAAAAATGGCAGAAGGGAGTTACAATGGCACACTGTAATGCCAAAAAAGGAGCTGGCTCTGATACCATGTCAGGCCAGGAGGTAAATCCTCAAATGAGATTATGTTTACTCATTTGGGCTGTTCATAGTTATATACATGAGGGAGTGACTGTTGAGTTTCATCTCCCGATGAATCTCCATTTTCTCTTATTAATTATTTACACTATTTACAATTGTTCACCCAATCCCTATGATTAGGTGTCAACAGGTGGAAATCGATTTAACACCCAAAAAATCCCTAGGCATCGATAATTTCAAAGCTTAACAACTACAACTGAGATTTCCAAAAATTTCGGCCAAATTTGATCAAAATCATACCAAATTTTCTATTTTTTATGAACAAAAAAGCTACCTTATTAGACTACGCTCTATGTGAACAATTAATCATTTTCTTGAAATTGTTTTTTTGGAAACATTCCTTTTTATATTAATTGCATTTATTCATATCTCATTATTCAATCATTAATATATTTGGAAAGCTTTTATCTTAATTTTTTTTCTTTATGCATAATTTTTATTTTTATATTTTATTTATTTATTTTTATTTTGTAATATGAGAAGAGTTTGTTTTAATCATATTTCACATATTTATTAGAGAGTATTTGATTTTTTTCTCCATAATTTCTATTTTCCACATGTAAATGTAAATGGCTAGATTTCATTGGTGATTAAAACAAGGGCTACATAGTAGCTATTATTTGTAGCTTAGTTTAAATATAGTTTAATGAAACAAAAAATAACAAAGATAAAGATTTTATCACAAAAATAAAACAACTAATAAAATATTATATTGTTGAATGTCATCATCAAAAATTAAGAAATATGATTAACTAATATTGTTTATATCAAAACACATATATCTATATGTGTGTGGCTTATATATTTTTTCCTCTGGAAAAATCCGTAATTTTTCTTTGAGTTTGGAAAAATTACATATTGTAGATGCTTTACGCCTATGCGATTTCCACTGTGAGAAGAACAATGTTCCATATTTACATATATATACCACGCAGGGCAATAGATATTTCTCTATGAATAGGTCTATCAAAAAACTGTGCACATTTTGCCTTAAGGCAGTATCTGTATATTTTTCACAAAATATGCATATATGTTCATCATAAAAGAGCAAAATTTGCAGAACAAAAAGCAAAAATCCTCCAGTATTTAAGGCTCAGGTGCATGCTGGTATTCTTGGTCTATATATGGCTGGTGGAAATATCTGTATTCATTTTGTCCCTTCACTTCAGCGATCTCCCATATGCCCCTGTTCATCAACGCGGCCTCCTTGGATAATTTGTCAGCATGGCTGTTATGTTCCCTGTAAATGTGAGAGCATGAGATGTTGTTAAAAGCTGCCTTGAATACAAATACTTCATTTAAGATGATGCTGAGTGTGTGAATGTCACAGTCAGATATGCCATTGAACCAATTTATTGCAATTTTTGAATCCCCGAAAATATTGATGCTGGTGCATTGGTGGTTCAGAGCAAAATGGAGTAAATGTCGTAAGGTTATGAGCTCAACATAATTGTTAGTTCCTGTGCCCAGGTCCAATTTTACTTTGAAGTGATGATGTTCATTCAAATGTAAGATAAAACCACCCTCGCAGCTTTGATGATTTGCAGCACCATCAAAGAATGCCCAAGGGATGTTTATGTCAATGCATGGGGGTGGTTGAGGATGGCGTTATTTTGGGGGCGGAGGGTCTGGGAGTTCCCTATATGCAGCTGTGATCCCAACCTCAATCATAGGCCAGTTGATAGGCCTGTTTTCAAAGATAATGCGGTTGCGATCTTTCCATATCTACCAATTTACGAGAATCGGGAGGATTGTGCATTTCGATCCCTTATGTCTTTGAGCCCAACTTTCCCATGCCTCGATCAGGTTCGATCCTTCCCAATTTCCATTGAACGTGATGAGGTTAGAGAGAGATCACCATAATTCAAGTATAGCACTGCATCTCAGGAAGAGATGCTCTGTGGATTCAGATGCGCCTTTGCACAACACGCACCATGTCGGGCCATATTGTGCTCTATGCATTAGGTGTTCTCCTGTAGGTACCTTGTTCCTCAATGTGCACCAGAAGAACAGTTTTGAACTTGGCGGAGCTGTTAGTTTCCAAATGCTGTGCTACCAAGTCGAGATGCGTTCAGGTTTTTTGTGACTGATTAGTGAGATGTATCTGACCTTTGGAGAGTATTTTCCATTCTCTGCCTGACTCCAAATGAGTTCATCCGGGTTGTCTCTGATTCTGATGTGAGACTCGATTAGAGATTCTCTGTAATATTGCCATTCCTGATGCCATCTGTGTGGCAGATTCACTTGATGCACCGTCTTCCATGCCTGGTAAAAGATCCCGTAGTTTTCCTGATCAGCAACTTGTGCAATTACTGTAATGTCACAGGAGTGTAGATACCGAATCAAGTCTTGTGATAGGGTATGCCTACCTCCGCTACCAATCCATGGGTCCATCCCTATTCTAGCCAGAGATCCGTCGTTGATTTTCCAAACCAGGTTGTCCCTGATCAGGGGTAATAAGAACAACAAAGCCTTCCAAACAGTTGATATACCTATCCTATGCCAGCTAGGGAGCCTTACCGTGTGGCTTATATATATATAATTCAATTTATTAAAATATGTTTTTAATATAATAATAAGTCACCTTAATTTGAAAATATTGTGAAAAAATTATAATTCAATTAAAAAAGAAATAATAGAAAATGAAAAATCAAAAATCAAAAAGTTAAATAAAAAGAAAATGAAACTAAAAACAAAAAATTAGTAACTAATAGAAATGGAAGTTACTAAACAAACCATAATAAGACTTCAAGCAATCACCTTACAAATATATAAATTTCAATAATAATAAAAAATAATAAAAATTGAATTCCTAATGTTAAACTATGGATAAACATCATAAATTTTTGGTCAAAGACAAACTAATACCCAATCAAAGGTACCATGCCTTGGGGAAACGTATAATAAAGATCAAAGGTATTGTTTAGTGGGCATATGTAATCATTTAAGTTATATTATATTAAGTACTTAAAATATTTTTCACTATAATTTGATGAACATAACACATAACATTATTTGGATAATTAGAAACAATCATATACTTATATTTTTATGAGATTTTAAATCAAATTGAATCTTCTCGTGTGATTAGAAGATTTTGCAATTTATTCTAAATAATGAAGTAACCTCTCTTATGTACTTGTTAAGGTGTCATTTATCATTGTAATCCTAACACTAAAATAAAGCTAAAGGAAGAGAGAATGTTACCCACCTTGGGGTTTTACTATTATTCGTTTCATTTGATATTTTGTGTGATATGCAATATGGATTTTTAATCCATTTGTATACTAGATTATCATCTTGAGATGTCTAATAGCATTTCCAATTTTTTTCATGGTATTAGAGCCCTATTTGTAGGAGGAATAAAATATGACCCTTTGCTATAAGATCTAATCATTGATTTAAATAACAAATTGTATTATTATAAAAAAAGCCACTTCAAATCCCCCGATGGAGGTGGACAAACATTACAATGGCGGTCCTGAAGGCTCTCCCCCACCACTACGCAACATACATGCTCCACTTAATGAGCGGTTCAATCATCAAGTACACCTGTGGGAAGAACGCTCTAGACGTCGCTGTGGTTATGTTAAGAGGGACGGTTGAATTCATGTGTTGGTTGGAAGTTTCGACGATGAATTTTGGGAGGAGGGAGTTTGACAGAGCGTGAGACGGGGACCATGGAAGCTTGCCAGGGTTCTGGCTTTGGCGGCACAATGAAGTGGAAGACCAGTCTACATTAGTTTGGTAGGAGTTTGGCCCTCATACAAGTACTTGGGATCCTGACTCATTCATGAGTGGAGATTTGGGTCTAGGCATATCCTCTGGTTGGAATTATTGGTTCCGTCGCTCCATTCAGAATCACTGGCCCACAGTGGTTTTCTTTGTTGCCGTTGACCAAGTAAATTTTTTTTACTGCTTCTGTAAGGTTAGGAGGTCTATATTTTGTATCCCGAGCCACCTTTGAGAGTCCCAGGAAGGGTACTATTTTTAATTCGGGATATTGTGTCTGCAAGTCTCCAAAGAGTCTCGTTGTGTTTTCATCCTTAGTTTTAGTTTTGGGTTTTACAAGTCTAGCTTTGATGGGTGCCCCCGCTTTGGTTCGCCTTTGGAGACCTTTTACTTTTTGTACTTGACCAAGGGGTTATTTGTTTCTTCCTTATGTGCTCTTAGCTGTCTAAATTGTTGTTACTCTAGGGTCGATGTCTCATGGGTCTGATCTCAGTTAGCTTGGGTGGAAGTTGTTTGCATCTGTGGGTTAGTGGGATACCGGGCAGTGGCCTTTCTGGAAAGTCGTTGGGATTCTCTCTGAATCTTCCCTGGCGGGGTCTCTAGCATATCCCAAACCAACAGGCCGTATTTCTCCTCAGGAGGTTGGTCTCACTTCTACTTTAATAGGAATTCAAAGGGGTGATCCAAGGCCTCGTCAGTCAGCCCTTTTGTTGTGAAAGCAATTCCACACCAAGGAGGGAGGCCTCACCGTGGGGGTGGATATCACTCCAACGTAGGCCGCCCAACTCCAAGCCACAACTTGTCTTCTAGGAATTCTGACGGTTTGGAACATGAGGGCAAAGTGGCGTATTCTCCAACACACTCTCTACGTTGTATCAACGCTCCAACATCCATGGAATCCATAGCAGTGCAATTACGAGACATCCAAATGGATATAGACATAATTCGTGACCACAAGTATGAAGACTGCAATGAATTAGTTGCATATATGAATGATATCCAATTTAGCTAGAATGAGATATTGGAACAGCTGGATAGCCTTCGTTAGACCCATCACAGAACGAATGACCACCTCCGCAACCTGGAAGCTTGGGTGGAACATATCGATTTTCATATGCATGAACATGTTAGTTATTTTGAAGCCCCCCTGTACTCCCTCCCCATCCGCCTCCTTGCTATGCCGCTATTGGTTTCTGTGATATTTTTGTCTCCCTTAAGCACTATATTGATTCTAATCCTGATAGAAATAATGTTTGTAATGACTTATCTGTGGCATCCTCCAACCCCTAATTCCAACAAGTCTAGTCGAAATGAGGAAAAGGGGGCCATTGAGACATCTTTTGTAACCTCCGTTTTTATGGAAATCTAATGAAAGAACTTTGATCGACAAATAAAACCACTTCAAATGTTTATATTCACATCTAAAATCGATTTTCAATGCCTCTTATGTATAGGATTGAAGATTCAAGGGTGCACTTTAAATATGTACACATTGGTGCACTTTTGGGTCTATATGATTATATAGATGTTTTTAGAGTGGTCTAATTAGCTAAAATCAACGATTTTTTTTATTAAACATTAGAGGAAATTTCAACTTAAAAGTGACCTCCTAAGGAAAAATAATAAAAGCACATTTAAAATAATAAAATAAGAATTATGAATTTTGGAGGGAAAAGAAGAAAACTACATTTTTATTGTATTTTTGGCTTATCTCCTTATAGGTTTACTCAAATTTCAAGCGTAGACACTTATTGGACGTGGAATTAAATTTCACATCCAAGGAGTACCCATTATGCATACTTCTCAGAAGACACACATTGACTAAAATTGAAGATACATTAAAAAAGAATATTGATTCAATATTATTTTTAATGTATCTTCAATTTTAGTGAATGTGTGTCTTCTGAGAAGTATGCATAATGGGTACTCCTTGGATGTGAAATTTAATTCCACATCAAATAAGTGTCTACACTTGAAATTTGAGTAAACATACAAAGAGATAAGTCAAAAATACATTTAAAAAATAGTTTTCTTCTTTTCCCTCCAAAATATTTACATATTTCTTTTTAAATTTAGGATTTTGATTGGTTACATATTATGTACATGAAAATTTCATGGGCACTTTTAGGCTGAAAATTTCTGTAATGATTGGCCTTGATGTCACTGAAACATTGAGTAATTTTTCTAGTAGATGTGAACTATCTATTTAAACTAAGGTATATTGAAATAAAGTTATTTGAAACCATAAAAATGGGATTATTTTACAAGAAATCTACATTTTCTCATTTGGCTAAGAGGACATGAATAGTCTTTGGTTCAACCCTTTTGGCTTCTCCTCAACTAACTTTTCTATTGAAGATAATTAACTACCTCATTGGGTGAACCATCATGTGGCAAATTGTTCTAGTGACAGATGCACCACATCACTACCATGTAGCATAGTCATACACTACCACATAAGTACTTGTTCCATGTTACCTACTAACTAGGATGCCAACTTAACTACCATGTGTCATTCCAAACATTCCCACATCAACCTTCCATATGTGCCGTGGAATTCCATATGTACTAACACTTCAATTTTTGTGTTACCATGTTGAAATTTTCACATTTTCCATGTCATCCTATAGTCAATGCCACCGAGAGCATCATTCAGTTCCACATGGAATTTCTATCTCAACGTGTAGGGTTTAGCACTAAGATTTTGATGGAAATTTTTAAACTATCATAAATTTGTCATACAATATCCATATTCAGTGTAGTTTACAAACTATGCATTTTTTATTGCTTTTCATAATGATGTAAGTGGTTTAAGCGAATTACATTATTTGATGATGTTAATTTACATTTCTTCCCAAAAACTATGGAATGCCCCATTTTGGAAATTTCTAATAAGCACAAACAAAATTGTTTTGAATCTACATGTTTTTCCATGAAAAATGCGATGATGGAAAATATCTTTTATTTTTGAAGCATATTCCTCATATTTTGAAATTTTCGGCTTAAAAGTATTCTTTGGCTCAAATTTCTTTTTTTTGATGATTTGTAAAATGTACTTATGGATTTGTGCATTGATGTAATGGTCTTAATGAAAACATATAATAACTTCCAAGCCAAAATAACAAGTTGTTCAATGAACCATGCTCTTTTTGGTTAAATCTTGTAAGTTATGTAGAGGAGAATCAAGCTTTGAAAGATGAAAATGCTCAAATCTTGTCACAAATTTATGATCACAATATATCAATCATTATTTTGTAAGTAATGATTTCTGATTTGGAGCAATCTTTTGTAGATGTTAAAACCAACCTTAGTTTAGTTAATAGATCTGGAGACATAACATCACTGAAATCCTATACTAATCCTTTAGATTCCTTTTTGGAGTGTGACAATGTTGCATTTTTGTCTTTTTTTCTGCTTATTTTTATTTTGAAGATGATGTAAACATAATTGTGTTTTCCATTTTTGCACACACTTGGTTTTGAATCCAAACTACTTCACCAAATGAGCTACTGGAGGTGGTTTAGTAAAACATGGTTATGGTATTATTCACCCAATTAAGGATGTATCCTAGATTTTTTTTAAGGCATTGGTTAATCTTTTCATACTTGTCCTTGTTTCTAGGAAGACACTAAAGTTTCTTCTCCATCTATGTCTACAAGTTCATATAAAGAAGAGCACTTCAATGTAATATTTAAGGGGTAATTTAGCTCTTTTACCATGTTCAAAAATAAATTTATAAACCATATATTGTCATCCACATTTTGTGAAAAAATAGAAGATCCAAAATCATTAAAGAATTTTCAAGGTAAAAAATGGGTCTCAATAGAAAAAGGGTGCTATCAACATCAACTTTAAAAGAACCAATGAGATTCAAGATGCTAATGTTAACCATATGGGTAAATAGTTTTGGAGAAAATAATATTGTTTTTAAAATCTTATTTCAACTTATCTCCTTATAGGTTTACCCATATTTCAAGTTCAGGAAGTCATTAGATGTAGGATTAATTTCCTAATCTACAAATACCCACTCTGCATACTTTTAATAGAATCATAGCGAGAAACTATGTTGGGTCCCTATAATACTAGTGATTACCCCATTACTATTGTAGTTGTACCCCTTATAAATATTGTTGTGCCCCTATTGCCCCCATATTGTTATTACTATGCCCCATAGAATCCCTCTATTGTTATTTTTGTGGCTTTATATTATTATTGTTAGGTCGGCTGGGTTATATTGTGATTCCTTAGACTCCTATATACAGAAAGGAGGTTTTATTTGTATCATCCAAGAATTGTTCATTTATGTAATGTAAAGGAGGTTTCCCCCTCGAAGAGGCTGGATTCTAAGGCTTTGATCTATCTTTTCTATCTTTTCTTGAGCTGGTTCATAACATTTGGTATCAGAGCTTTGGATTCTAGGGTTTCGTTGCTCCAAACAGGTAATCGTGGAATTTTCGCAATAACTTCTTTTCTGCAATGTTTCAGAAACTAAAACCAAAACCCATTTGATAAGACATCGCACTGAATCTTGGGTCCGAATTTCAGAGCGTTTTGCGCTATATTTGCGGAGATATGATCTGAGGAAGTTGGTCTTTTTGCAGACTCCTGAATTACATTCCAAACAGGTGACCTAGGGAAAATCATCATAACTTTTTCTCTGAGCATTGGATTGCAATTTCGTAAGAAGGTGTAGAAAGAGGACGGGCTGTAGTTTCTTGTATATATTTTTTAGAGCCAAAAGATGAAACAGGGACTCGTGGCACATCGTACAAGTTCGCCCTACTGAACTAGTCCATAATCAGGTCACTGTGGGAGATTTCGCATAACTCTTCCTTGGAGAATCCAATTTGTATCAGACTGGTGGCATTGGAAAGAGGACACAAAGGGCTACTGCAGGTCACAATTTCCGAAATGGATGATTTGAATGTACAGAGATACATCAGAGGCAATATCGAACTCCTACAAAGTGAAAAACGGTGTGTAGATTCTTTTAAATTTTTGCTTAAGATTGGTTTGAAATTTATTTTGAAGGAATTCAAAGGGCATAGTAGAGAATTATTATCGATAACTAATGCCCCAAGGAAAGAAAATGCAAACACCTAGTAAGGAACCTGAAATCTCTAGCATGACTCATGAAGAAGAGGAAGAAATGCTACATGAT
>APFE031662682.1:143490-183118 GCA_000404065.3 Pinus taeda | reverse complement strand
TTCAAAATTATTAAATTTACAAAATAATTATTTACATTTCATACATTAGAAAAAAAAAAGCCTTTTAAAAAAAGGGTCTGGTGTAGAATTACAACTTTTTTAAATCAACATAAAAAACACTACCATTCTAAAACACAATGTGCATAAAAAAATTTATAGTGCCAAAAACTATGCTCTAAAAAAAAACATGTGTGTTTTGCATCACCCCTTTTCAAAATCTGGTCACTTTTTTGCTATCTCTACAAAACGGGTAACAATATGAGTTCCCGTTTCAAAGTTTACATTGTTTGTTCTAGACAAAGAACTTGTGATCACTTCTATAATAGGATTTCCACCTACTTGGGTGCATTTGCTGCTGGACTCAATAGTTGGAAGGAAGCTCCCACTTTTGAAGAACTATGGACCGCTTGCAATCAAGAATAATTAAGGATATCATTAGTTTCCAACTTTGAAGGAGTCTCAAATTCCTATACCGCTCAACACAAAGGAAACTTCAAGAAACCAAAAGGACCAAAGAGGAAGGTAGACATGTACCAAGTAGAATTCTATCAATGTCACAAGAAAGGTCACTACAAGAGTGTTTATCCTAACAATCCAAGATCCTTTGATTCTAGTTTTAGATATTATATTTTGTATTTTTTATGTTTAGAATTTATAGGTTTTAACATGTTTTAGGAAATTACAATTTTCTTTTGTTTTATAAGTTTATAGGTATCCATCAAGCTTTGGAGGGAGCCCACAGCATCTACCAAAGGTAAGTATCTCATTTACTTTCAATTTCTAGTTTCATATACTTATTTAAGTTTTGATTATGTTAAATACTAATCACCATTCTGCCTCTATTGTCTTAATTAGAAAAAAAATCTGCTATATCCTCAAGGACTATGGAAGGTCTCCCAAAACAAGGTTTGTCAAGGAACAAAGGTATGTATTAAACTAAAAAACATTGATTTCTTTATAATAAATGTTTATTCATTTGATAATCTATCACTAACATCGTTGTGTCTAGTTGTATTGAATCTTATTGATTCTTGTTTTGGGTGATTAATCACTTGATAAATATACCCCACTCATATTCTTAAATTGATCTTATAGAACCCTAGACAAGTTCTATTGAAAAACCTAACCTAAGGGTATGCTAATGTTAATGTTTGGAACCCTAGCCTGCTTAGGTTATTGGGAAATTTATATTATGATAATGTCATGTTTGGGGTTTTTAATATAATCATGAAAACCCTAACTTGTTAGGATTGAAATAATGTTGTTTGAAATCCCGAACCTTTGAAGTTTTTGATATAGTAGGGTTTGATTTTATATGTTATGAAACTCTAGATACTTAGGGTTTGGTTGGGTCTATAAGCAAAACATTTGTTATGTATTTAAAGTATGATCCTAGGATTGAATCCCTAGCTATATATGTGTCCATTTGTTGAAGCCCTAGCTTGGTCTAGGTCAGTATATGTCTAATATATTAATGTTGTCTGACATATGATGTGCTTGTGCATGATAATGAATTCATAGATATGAGTAATTATTGATTGTCATGAGTCCTAGGGTTTGGAAATAAGCCCTAGTCAAAGTTTGATATTATATGATAACGTTGTTTTGTAAATATAGGGTTTTGCAGCTAAACCCTAGTAGTAGTTAAATTATCTAGTATGTGTGATATGAAAATCTGGAAGCTATGAATCTATATATTGATTGCCGAGAATTTGTAGATGGAAATCTAAGGTTTATATGAAATCCTTGTAGGTAGTATAACATATGAAATTTGAAAATTTTTAGATACATTAATCTGATTTTATTCTAGGGTTTTATATAGGAAATATCGTGTCATGTCATTAAAATAATATTGAAACCCTAGATATAATGAGTTTGATATATTGATGAGCTATGAATGTGATTTAGGAAAACCTGGGCAAGAAGTTGAAGTATTGAAGTATAGTCTCTTGCTGATTATTTGTAAAATAATTCCATTATTATAAGATTTTGTTATGTCTAACTTCATGCTTCTGTAGTTTTTGGTTCTACTTGCTATCTAAGTTGTGCAAGTACATAGTGAAGATGTTTGTAAAGTAAAAGTTGATATGATAAGCATGATATGAATAGTGATGGTAATGATAACTCTGATGAGATGAATGGAAGCCACGAAAGATTCTCCAATGTTGTAAAGAAGAAGTTGATCTCCCTAGGTTAAGAGGGAACTTGGATAAAAGAAATGTCCCTGAGGATAAGAAGGAGCCTAGATAGAGGAGAGCTTCCTAGTTGAGAGGAAAGGCATAACATAGTCTTGATTGGAGAATGAATTTTTGAAGGATATGTTCTGCATGAAAAGTAGAAATGGAAAAGATTCAGTTGACAGCCCTACCGTGTTGAGAAGCAACATCAGGAAAACCATGAAGGTTTGTGTTTATTTATGAATATGTGAAAGTATATTATTGATTGGGGTTATACAAGTGAATCTCTCGTAGGTTTTGATAGCATGTTGGTTACCAATCGGTTTTATTGGGAGAGACTGGTTGTCCTTGATATACTGGATCAAGGAGTGTTAAGGCTTTGTGAGTGAAGCATTTCTTGGGAGGACATCTAGTCGACACTTTGTGTTGATGTCTAGGTCCCGAAGTTGGAAAGGTGGTGTTGGACATATAACTATGATTTTGGATACACATCTGGGTCTCTAGGTTGATGGTTGGAAAGTAAGACTGATGGTACTTATAGAGGCTGAAATCTTGAGTCCATATTAGTCCCACATGGATAGATTACCCTGGTCAGGAATCTAGTCCATGGCATTGCGGCGCCTAAATTGTTGAGAGACCAATGGATAGATTTCTCTCGTTAGGAATCTAGTCCATGGAATTGCGGTGCCTAAAATTCGTCACGGTTCATATAGTTGAGATCTTCCTTGTACTTACTTATGATGAATAACTCCCTATTTAAGAGGGAGTGTTGGAAAATGTAACTAGGTTCAGTCTTCATTAATGTATTTGAGTCATCATGTAACGTACTTGTAAAAAGAATAAAGAAAATAATAATAATAATAATTATTATTATGAGTTATTAAAGCATGGGTTTCATGCTTGGGTTATCATGTTTTAGGTTAAAATCCCCATTGAGTACTTGTAGGATTTATTCTGAGTCAATAGAGTCATTGTACTTTTAAAGAGATCCTTCTTTGGCTTTTAAATCATGTAAAAAGGTTAGTTATTGAGTCAAATATGAATTATGTTACATGCACACCAAGTTGGCCTCAAGGTGATCAAGCTAGCCTCAAAGCAGGATATTCGACCTCACCTAAGAACTATAAATGAAGTAATTTGAATTCCATTTGGAGGAAAATAAAATCAAGCAAGTTCAATATCTCTTGAAGTTGGGAAAAAGTGTGAAGTGGAGGAAAGAAGGAAAAATGAGTGTGAGTTTTTGATCTAGGAGAAGGAAGGAAGGAAAATCAAAGTCTTGGTGCATCTATCTATCTCTCTCTCGTGCTTTGTTTTGGAAGATCGAAGTTCTCTAGTTGATACCATAGCCAATTACTACATGTTGCTACTGCTATAGGTCAAAGTTGTTGTTGTTGTATGTCTATGCTTCTGGAAGTTGTATTCGGCCAAGATTGAAGTTTTTAAGTGAAGATAAAAGTCTTTCAGTGAATATCAAAGTCTCTATAGAAAGGTTGAAGTTGATGGGTCGAAGAAAGTGCTGCTACTGCTGTTGCTGCTGCTAGGTCTAGTAGAATCATCTACAAGAGAAGAAGAAGGTTGAATTGGTGTGGAGGAAAGTTTGTGTCAAGGTCTAGAGTCTTGGAATATCTCAAAAAACTATTGAAGGAAGAATTACAGATTGGGTTTTCCCCTAGAGAGGGGTTTTTGCCTGGCTATGAGCCTATATCCAGTGTCCCTTGATTTATGTTCTATTGCTTTGGTAATTGATTGATGAAATAAAGTAAATAAGATACAAAGAAACCTAATAAGAAATCAATAACATCACAAGTAATTATCAAGTATAAGAAAATATTTTTGCCTTTCTGATTTTATAACAGTTGTGTAACCTAAAACATTTGTTAGAGGTTTTTCATGCAATTTTCCTGTATAATGGATCCCCCATACATGTTTGCTAAGGTAACACACTTACTATTGCAATGTTGATACTAGAAGAAAGTTAAAGGGAGAGTGGATGTTCTCCCATCTTGTGGTTTCACATCTATACATATGGTGTTGATCTTTTGTGTGATGTGCAATATGAGTTTACTCTATTTGAGTATTAGATTATAACCCTTAAGTGTTTAATATCATTTCCAAATTTCTTCAAAAGACAAGGTCATGGTTGATGGATTAATGAATTCTGAAAATTAGGAGGTCAAGAAAAGTTTGAATTTACCCTCATTGCTAATGCCCTTCTTGAAATATCTTTCCCTATCTATGAATTTATCAACTTGACAATAGAAAAACTTTGACACATAAATTTACAATGTAATTTGATGTTCCTTAGTTGTAAAGTAACCATCCCATGAGAATGCCAAGGTTTGGTCAAAATATGTTGAAGAGGCATATCGAGACACTCTATTAAAGAGGAATCAAAATGCATTAATGGGGTAGTGCAATATGGGAGAAAGTGTCTAAAAGAATAAAAGGAGGAAGAGGTGAACTAGGGAAAATTTCTAAGAATCCAGGGTAACATTTCCAATGCCCTTAAAGGTGAGGGGTAGGGTAGGGGTGGGTGGGTAGATGTAGTGGAGGAAACTGCATGAGTTGGAGAAAGGGCCTGCTAAATCTTGGAACACTATGCGAATGATATTTATCAAGTCATATCCACTCCAAAAAACCGAACCTAAAGAACAATGAATAATTTGCAGAAGAATTGGAAATTTAAATTGCTGGATACTGCTTCACTAGGGACCCAAACTTATTTTAGTTTGTATTTTTAATGTTTTGTCATTTTAAAACATTCTTGGTTTAATTCAATAAACACTGTACTTGCATGTGGATAAGAAAGTGTACATGATGCAGCATTTTCAACATGTGAAATTACAATAAAGTTTGGAGTTAAAACTAAGTTATAGGGGGCATGTCAAATTAATGGATACCTTACATAAAATTTGATGGGGGTAGGGCTTGGAGGTGAGAGGTGTTGACTCACTTGTCTAATTTGTCTAGATTTGGTCAAAGGAAACCCCAAGTCAAGGTTTAAGGGGGATTGTTAGGTAAATTTGACTCATTGAAATAGTCAAAGTTTCTTGGTCAAACAATGGTGGTTTTGGGCACATGGTTTTGGTTGCCTATGGTTTATTCCTATGAATTACATGTAAAGAAGCCTTTAAAATGTTTGGGAAGAGTTCATTGTAATGTGCCAAGGAGGTGATAAGTGATTGCTCAGTTGGTCGGCTTGGTTGGGTTTTGGCCAAGGGATTAATAAAATATTTCGTTAGCTAGTTTTTTCTCCCGATTGGGTTTTTTCTAGGATAAAAATTGTGTTTATGATGTGTGATGTGTTTATGGTTGTTTTTAATATTCTCTGGGTAAATTTTTGTATGGTAATTTTAATGGGCATATGGTTGTAAGACTTGGTAAGGCATGTGTACCCCAAGGAAATCAATGATAAAGTTTGGAGCTAGACTGAGGTGACTAGGGGTCATATCAAATTACCAGATACCTTGGATATAAACTTTGAGGGGGGTAGGGTCTAGAGGTGAGTGGTATTGGTTCACTAGTCCATTTTGGCTATATTTGGTTAAAGGAAGTCCCAAGTCAAGGTTTAAGGGGGGATTATTAGGTAAAACTTGAATCGGTGAAAGAGTCAAAGTTGCTTAGTGAGACAGTGGTGGTTTTAGGCACATGGGTTTGGTTTCCCATGGTTTTGCACTCATGGATTGCATGTAACGAATACTTTAAAAGGCTTGGGAATACAATATTGTAACATTACTAGGAGGTAAGCAGTGACGGATCACTTGGTCGATTTGGAAGGGTTTGGAAAATGGAACTAATATAATTATGTTAGATGGTTTTTCCCTAGATTAGGGTTTTGCAAGATAAAACATTTTGTTTATGTTTTGTGATTTTTTTCTAGTTGTGTTTTCTTATATTCTTTTAGTAAATTAATTTTCTCTTTGATAATTTTAAAAATAAGCAAGTGGACATGGATCTCCATTTTAAACAATTTAGAGTACTCCACGAAGGTATTTATAGTATTTAGAGTTCCATATTTTAAAACTTGTATCCTTTTCTCTATCATTTTAGCCTCATCTCTTTTGTAATGCTATAACTGTTACGTTTTTTAAAAAATATATCAAGATAATCTTAACTAAGAATTTGAATAATTTTCTGAATACTATTTAATTAATATTCTATACTAATTTTGTGCTCACCAAAGACAACTATCCTAAATAAGAGGGGAGGGAGATATATTTGAAACAATGTCCTTGAATGTTCTTCATGAAAGAGGGGGTTTAACCTTAAATAGAAAATCTAGTTTAGTGCTTTCCATGGGACATTGGATGGATATTTTTCCATAAAATCCTACTGGGGAGAGGAGGGAGTCTTGCCTACATATCCATTACCTGAAGAGCCTATGAAGTGCAAGGAGGAAGGATCAACATGGAGTGCATATTTAGCCAATCAATAAACATCCTATCTTGGCCCATTAACTACCACATCATGATTTGGATGGGCATGACCTATAATGGGTCATGTAATGAGCCTACCAACTACTCTAGACAAAGCCTCCATTGAAACCATGAGATCATAGGTTTTTCCATAAGATACGAACTTAGACCCCATCTACATTTAGGATGACCCCAAGATTTTAGTTGAAGAATTCAAATCCTTCACTTTTATTAGCTCTATCTTCTTATGTGAATTATTCAAGTGATTTGTACCCTAAATACCTTCTAAAGATAAATAACCTTACCTATGTATCCAATTTACCAGAAATATAACCATCTACCATTAACCACAAGACCGATGAGGGATTTATTATTAAACCTTCTTTATTAGCTTCCATAGGTTGGTCCCTTTTTCATTGATGTTACTTTAAGTTAAAGATATCCTAAATCTTTTGTGATTTTATTATTTGGAGCCACATTCAATTTGTAACTTCCAAAGTTTCATTTTTCATTGAGGAATAAGTTGTAGCTCATGAGATAAATTTATGGAATCTTATGAAAGACCATAAGAAACTAGAGAATATCTTGACCACTATTTTAAGTATTGGTTTTTGAATTTTATATAAATAATAAAATATATATGGTAATTTGAGATAATGAAGAGTTGACAATGCTAAGTCTCCTTAAAAGCGGGAGGCCTTCAAGACCATGCATCAAATTTGCTTTTATTTTTGTGTATTTTTGGAGGAAGGAAAATTAATATTCCACCATTCACTTTGGACACCTTATAAATGAAGGGTATCTTTATATAATTCAATATTCTTATCTAATGATAATATTTGAAATAAAATATTTTATGAATCTAATAACATTTTATAACATTTGGGCCAAAGTAGTTCCATAAATATTTAAGGAAAGAAATCAAATATTAATATTAATTGAAAGTCTTATTAAACCTTAGGACATTGACCAATTTACAAGATAATTAATAGAGAGGCTTAAGAGACAATGGCATAGTATTGGTTGAAGTGGTATCCAACATTAGTACATTGACCAATTTATATGGAATTTTACATTAAAGGTTTCATTGTCATATAGCATACCCCTCAAAGAAAGAAAAAGACTTAAAATAATTACATATATGGTAAAACATTACATTACAACCCTTTTTAAATAATTAGTACTATCTAATGCTATGAAACCTCAAGAGATCCAATGGAGAAAAACATACCATACAATTGACTACAAATGACACTAAAATGATAATGATTGTGATTTTTTAACAATATAGCTATGCACCTTTGCAAATATTTTTTTTTCCAATTGAGCTTGAAACTTTTTTCTTCCAAGGAAGAAAGTTGTACTTTTATTAATATAACAAAAATACATAAATTATTTGAGCCCTTTACATGAGATTCCTATGTCCTATCCAACATCAAAGATAAAAATGAAGTTTATTTATAATTAGTTGCATCTATAGTCGCTTCAAAAAAGAAATGTTTCGAAGTGGTACAATAACTATTCATCTAGTAAATTGTTAAAGACCATGATTATAAAAATATACGATAAAACACATAAAAAACTAAAATTTAGGTCCATATATCATGACTATATTATTCAATGTGTCCATTATATATTATTGAATAATTGAGGGTCCTTGGTTTAACCCAACTCTAGATTTTGAGAACATCATTGGAATATTATTCCTATCCTTGAAAATATGAGTCAAAGATTTATATGAGAAAGATTTAAGTAGATTGAGAAATTCATTATACAAGGGTTTTAATGTAAAATTTCTAAGTGACAATTTCTTTGTGCATCCATTTGATAACCACCATTGAGACTTGAAAGATTTGTAATCGAGTTACACCAAACTCTTTCGCTAATTTCATAACTAGCTTTAAGCCCATAATTTCATAGAAATTTTTGGTTTCTTGATCAATTCTACCTTTAAAAGAAATTATTTGATCTTAAGATAGGTATAATATGCCTCCTAAACCTTCATTAGAGGGGTTCCCCTATGAAGCACCATCAAAATAATCCCATTGAATATTTTTATTTATTTCCAGTTCACCTTGCCTATGAGGGATATTTTTTTCCTATACCTATGCATAGGCATTTAAAATATTTATGGCCCGACCAACATATTTAAGAGGAAGTGTTTTTCTCTTTAAAAATCTTTAGATTTATAGCAATCCATACTCCTTAAGTTATGTTGAGATGTAGTGGTTTGATTTTGGAAGTATCTTTTCTACTACACCATGTCTTGAAGGCCTTTTCAAGAATTCTTCCTTCCTAGAATTTCCCAATCACTGTAAAGGTTTCCACCTCTTTCCATACCTCCTTGGGGTATGGAAATTCCAACATGAGGTGAAAAATATGTTCTTCTGCATAATGAAATTTATTGAACCATCTAGATCTTATAAAATTTCTCTTGTGGAGAACACCCCATGTGGGTGCCTTAATGAATCAACTAAACCACATTAATATCTTGATTTTGTTAAGACAATTTTGATTTCGATATAATTTTCCACCACCAATTTTTATGGTCTTCTCTTACTTCTTCTACTAGTGCTTTGTAGCCTAATATATGACCATATGCTCTAGCTAGATTCAAATAATAGGCTAATTGGTACTTTTATTCCTTGAGTCTAACATTTCTATGTATTAGGATGATTGTGTATATTTTCTAATCCTAAACATACTATATCCCAAATCCAATTTCTTCCTAGGCTAACCAATGTTAGCTCTAGGTAGTTGTCCTTTCCCATTTTACAACTTGATGGAGATTGAAATAACCCATGTTAATTAATTCCTAAATCACCTAGATTAGAAATTTGTGCTTACCTTTTCTCCCTATAGGCGAGGCACAAAGATCAATTTTCAATTTATCCCATTTTACAATTTTACAAATCAAATAATTTCTAACTAAGTGTAAGGCATAGGTAATAGCTTTCCATATTATTGAATCATTATTTTGTCATTTGACAAGAGTATGATCCATTCATTTGCTATATTAGGGTATATATACTTAACTCTTAGGACATGGGCCCACAACATATTCCTTGAATTAACTAATATGCATTTTTTTGTAGCAAGATCCTTTGGAAAGAGAAAAGGCTTTGAGGCCCTATCCTTGAAAGGATTTTGGTAATGCCAAATTTTCCATGAGGCCAACTCTAAACATTTTGTTTTGCCTCCAAACTATAGAAACTTGTATAATTTTTTTGTAACGATTTTTAGAACAAATTTTGGACCCAAGCAAGGGATACCAAATATATTAGAACTTCTTCTAAAATTTCTTTTCCCAAAACCAAACACATTTTCATAAACAACCATCTATTACACTAGATGCTTGTTTTCTTCTCCACTCTGGGTCACTATGAACCACTACTAATAACCTTTTTAATGTTGGTTTGGATTCAAATATAAGTGCATATATTTCAAGCATATTCTAGATCAATCACCTTAAAGGGAAAACATTGATTAATAAAGTTATTTTCCTTCTTAGATATCCCCCATAAGGGAATCATATATATTTTCCATATTAATGACCATGCTAGTTACTTAAAAAAACAACTCTATGATACCATTGAATTTCTTGATGACTACTTTGGTACATTCACAAAAAATAAGAACACCATATACAACTAGTAGATGTTTGATATTCCATGAAACTCCAACGGGTACCCACTTTATACTAACATTTATTTTTTCTTCTTTAAGTAACCTACTTAAATATTTATCTAATAAAAGAAAGAGGAGGGAAAGGGGACATCTTTGTTTGATGCCCCTTCTTGATCTAAAGGAAGGGGTTTTTTCTCCATTTAATAAACAACAAAAGATACTAAGGAAATGTAACTCCTTATCTAGATAATGAACTTGTGACAAAAGCCTAAATGCATGAGAATACGTCTAATATAAAGCTGACTAACCATGTCACAGGATTTGGACAAGTTCACTTTCTCACCATCAATATTTGATTTCTAACCTTTATTGAATGTATTAATTCTTGTGCTACCCAAACTATCTCATAAATCTATCTCCCCCTTAAGAATTCAAATTGTTCTCCTGATATTTGATTTGATAGAACAATTTTCAATATTCTGGTAATGACCTTTGAGATGATTTTGTATATGAAATTTCATAAAGACACGTGTAAATATCTAAAAGTTTGCAAGATTATCTTATTTATGAATTAGAGATAGGAATATTGTATTATAGTCTCCGATAATTTTTCCTTAAGTTCTTGAAGTTTCGACCAAGGCTTCATAAATTTTCCTTTATAAATTCATAACATCCTATGAAATTCCACTAAAATATACATAATCAAGGACTTTATCCTTTTGGAAACTCAACTTTATAGGGCTTATTACTTCTTTATTGATAAAATAAAGACGAATGAGATTGACTATTTATCGTTTTTTTCTAATGCAACATATGTCTCCTGAAAAAAGCGAGAAAAAATGCCTTTACACCTTCAGAAATCATGTCTTGAAATTTGTATCCAATATCATAATCCCCTTTCAATTTCCAAAACAAAGTTTATAAACCTCTATAGTTTCATACCTATAAGACAATTTTGTGTTCTCATCTCAAGCCTATAGTGATAATGCCTTGCTCTTATGTCTCTATTCTTTCTCTTTTTTTCCAAAAGAATGATTCTCCTTTGATCTTCTAGTGGATTTACTTCAATTTTCTATTCCTCACTCAAATACCTAAAGCCTTCGTTGTTGAGAGTATCTCGAAGGATTTCTCTATTTCTTGGAGAACACTATCATATTTAATATTTTTTTTCCTTAGCAAATTAATAGCCACATTTTTTTCCTCTTTGAAGTTTTGGTGAAATTGAATTTAAGTAGAATCTCGTGGATCACCATTATAATGTTTCCTTACAACTTTAATTTTTTGAACAAAAATCTTGCACCTTCATGCACTCTGAATTTAGTTTGAAGGGGATGGCAAGTTTCTCTATTGTAGAGGGTCATTTATAACACTGCAATATTATGACCGGAGTCCTCCCCTTGTGGTGACTTATCGTTTGATTCTTATGACTTCATTTAAGATTCAAGGTTTTGGAGATTAAAAATTGATCAAGCCTCTCAATAATTCTAGCTTCCCAAACTTTATTGTTACATTGGGTAGGATATAGTTTAGAAGGCTTAGTATAAAAAAGATAAGTTTCTTCGAATTTTATGATGAAATAACTAGAGAGAGGATCTAGTTGAGTAGCCAATCCCAAACTTCTGATGTTCCTAAGGTGAAATTAAAGTCTCTCCCTATCACAACTAATCCATTTGTACACTATACATTTTTAAAAATCTATTCTAATATTCCACTGTGTCCATTTAAGGGAAATAAACATTCACCATTGTGATATATTTCGCCATATCTAGAGAGAAAAATGAAGTATGTAGTATTGTAGGAAAGGCATGAGCACTATAAAATTTGGCATAATTTATGACACTTTATTGATGATTTGATGACTGCATGAAGGAATTTCAACGAAGTGTATTAGTACTATTCTTTGGGATAATTTCGTCAAATATGAGATGCACAAATCTAGCTATCATGTGTTTGACACAAAAAATTTCCACGTGGCAGATATGACTAGACTTACTCCATTGAATTTTTGTCACAACAATTCATCATCATTGCAACACAAGATTACATGTTTAATGAAAAAAAGGCTACCACATGGTAGATGTAGGGACAATTACACTATCAAACTTTTATCACAGTTGAAACACAATGTTGTACATTCAACAAGCAAACACTGCCATGTGGTAGTTGGGGAGACTTAATCCCCTAAACTTTTGTTGAAATTGTGCATTGAAGTTGTAAGAAATGGCCATATATTTAATTATTATGACTATAGAGTTTCAATCTACTAGACATGTGTCACATGTCTAACATAAATGGTGACACAACTTTAATGCAAAAAATGATGGCCATAGGGAATTTTGTGATGAGCTATCTTGAATTATCCATCAAAGAGGAAATGTTGTGCGAGTAAAGTCCATTGGAAGTGGGCTTTAAATCAACTATGCATCGAGGGCATCTCTAACATAGATTTGGCAAACATTTTATGTTCGACCACAATTGGGCCATTAGTGTTTCGCCAAGTGGATGATGATTTAAAAAATAAAAATTAATATGTTGTACACTAAAATCCATGGTTATGATTCATTGGATACTGTGTAATGTCCCAATTTTAGTTCCCTAGGTGCCCTGAACAAAAATGAATGGGTCCCAAATTTTTTAACAAAGTAGGAATTTTTTATACAATTTGTATATAAAATTTGTTCACTTCTAATTTATTAGCAAAAATAATGCCCTTATAAAACTCTCTTAAGCTTTTATGACCATGCCCAAAATATGCATGCCTAGCATATTAAATGCATGCCATAAGGATTCTACCAATGCATGCCCATAGGCACTAAAATGCGCTTCCATGGCATAAAATGCAAGCCTAACCCTTAAAAAAATCCCATTGGAATTTCCTTGTCCACAATATGCAAGACTATCATACTAAATGCATGTCATTCTTTCATCAATGCACGCCCAAAGGCACACAAAATGCACATGCAAGGCATAAAATGCATGCCAAAGGCATGTTAGAAATGCACACCTATCCCTTAAGAATATTCCCATTGGAATTACTATGCTCACATTATACACGCATAACATACTAAATGCCTAACATAAGACTAAGGATACTCAAAATAAATATTTGCAATAATAATCATAGGGATTACTATCAGAGAAGACTCAAAAGAACATAACAAGGAATCTCACAACACAACCTTTATATCATAGCATGAAGTAAAGTAAAACATACCATTTTGCAAGGTGAAAGTACAAGGACCACATATACAAAGAACTGAATGTGATATTTCAATAAAATCATAAAGGAGTTCAAGAGATACAAACTTGAAATCTCATGCTTTAAATTTAAAATCATGTGATAACATTAGCTATGTGCCCCAAATAGTTCTCTAGGATATTTTTATTTCATTTTATTTATTCATTTAAAATAAAGGTATATAATATTTGGAAAATAAGAAATACAATTCATCCTTATGGATTAGAATGGTCTCTCATGGACAATATAAAGACAAAAAAGACCTAGAATAAAAGAGTAAATATAGTTAGGAATCAACCTTTGATATTCAAGACTCTAGAAAGGAAAGGTTGGATGGATTCTAACTGAGAA
This sequence comes from Pinus taeda, assembly GCA_000404065.3. Taxonomy (NCBI): domain Eukaryota; kingdom Viridiplantae; phylum Streptophyta; class Pinopsida; order Pinales; family Pinaceae; genus Pinus; species Pinus taeda. The sequence continues at coordinate 169,310 of APFE031662682.1, read as the reverse complement.
GAAATGGACAATATTAAGGATTTTTGAAATAATTACTCTACTTACTATGTTGGAACTCTCTCCTTTTCATTTTCTTGTTGAAGTTTTCATTATATTCTACTCTTTTGGACAATGTATGCTCAACACTAAGAAAAATGCTTGTTGGGATTATGATAAATGCACACCCAACACTTATGAGAAATTAATTCCCAATACTTAAGAGAAATTCCCACATTCCCACTCGACTTAAAAGAGGTGCATGCCCAACACTCAAGAGAAATTCCCATTGGCCACCATTGAACTCAACTCTTTGTTAATATCTAGGATTGTTCAAATCCTTAGAGATAAAATTACAAGGAATAATTCTTCCATATTTTCAGAGAGGTGGTACTCCTCTTTAATATGATACAATAAATACACAAATAAAACACACATAAGATATGACCATGTTTTCTCAAAATAAATATTCATAGAAACATTCATAGAGATTACAATTATAAAGACTCAAAGGAATAGAATGAGGAATCTCATAGCACAACATTTCCAGCATAACCTGAAGTAAAGTAAAAGATATGATTAGGAAACATGAAAGTAAAAGGTCCACATATGTATAGAACTTAACATGATATTTATTAAATCATAAAGGAATTGAAGAGGCACACACTTGAAATCCATGCTTTAAAATCAAAGTCTTGAGATAACAATGTCTATGTGCCTCAAATTCTTTGTGGGTTTTTAGTTAAATATAAAAAATGTTTTAAATAAATGTTTATATATGGAAAATAAGAAGTGTATTTATCCTTATGGATTGGGATAGGGATCCCGTGGACCATATATAGACCAAAAATACAAGGAAGAAAAGAGGAAGCACAATTATAAATTGACCTTTGATGTTCAAGACTTTGTAAAGGAAAGGTTGGATGACTACCAACTGAGGAGAAATGAAAACATTAAGGCTTAGTGAAACAATTACTTTACTTAATATGTTGGAGCTCTCTCTCTCTTTCATTTTCTAGTTGAATTTTTTATTTCTATTTCACTCCGTTGAAGAATGCATACTTAAAACTAATAAAAATGCTTACTAGGATTAAGAGAAATGTATGCCAAACACTCAAGAGAAACTCATGCCCAACACTTAAGAGAAATGCATGTTTGCCATTACTAGACTCAACTCTTTTTTGATGTCTAAGACTCTTCAAAACCTTGGAGATAACATTACGTCGCCATGAGTGTTTAGAAAGGCCTCTGCTTTGGGGATCTTAAGAGCTCTATTGGGTATTGAGAGTCATCTTCTTGAAAATTTTTGGTGTGAGATGGCTTTTTATCTTCTCACTTTCTTCCAGTTGAGTTATCCTTTTCTTAGAGTTAAATTTGTTTTCACACCATAAAAATAACTCTTTAAAATCAAATACTTCAAGAATGTAACCATATTATGCTATTCTATATGTCCATACTTTGTTCGTGTTTCTCTCCTCTGGTGAGATTGTTGAATACCACTTGTAATCCATAGACCACTGAAACTCCCAACCTTCATGTCCAATGGTGTTAATTGTATCACTGCAATATACATATTTTTATTTTCTCAACATTATTTTCACATAAGTTTAAGAGTAGGTGGTGATCTTGTTAATAAAATATCCCATTTAATGAGGATATCAATATTACTAAATTGACCACAAATTGGCTATAATATTATAAATTGAGGCATTTGATTCATTAATGGTAGTTATGACTTGGGTTTGAATTTATATAGAAATTTTATAAGAATTGCATCATATTAATAATGGTATCAATCCAATTGCGGGACTTGTCTGGTAACAATGGAATTTTAATGATATTTGAAGGTGGTGCATAAGCATTGAATTGATGAAAATAAGCTAAGTATAAAGTGATTTATGATTGAAAAAATTGGCAAAGTGGAGAATGTGGAACCAAAGAGTATTGAGGAATAGAATGACGAGAGGTATCCAACATCCATAGTTTAAAAAAAATGGCAGTATTAAGATTGGTGCATTTTGCATGCTACAAAAGTGTGAGGTGCATTTTGGTTGACACAAAAATGTAGAGGTGTAAAACATTCTACAATATGAATTAACTCCACATTAGAGTTACCTCTGCATTTGAGAATACAAAGTGTGGAATTGCAGAGGTAGAGTGACAGAAACATGTGGACTTATGGACATGAAGAGAGACACTCCACATTCTGTATTGCTAGTGAGGTAGATATCTCAAATTTGTGCAAGGTTAGGTCGTAATTTTTTGTTGGATTTTCCCTTGGCCTTGATAATAATTTAGTGGGGTGAATCATCAAAATTTTATCCATTGCAAAATTCTAAACCATGTAATGGAATGAGCTTATGTGCTATGAAGTTAAGCGAGGGAAGCACCTTTTTTATAATAGTGTCGTGGAACATCCCACATGGTAAGGGTCATTGAAAAAAGGGGATGAAACTATGGAAAACTTGATATTGAAGGGTTTAGCAAGTGCTAAAGTCTTATTGTATAATTCTCATTCTTTATAATAAATAATTGTAATTTTTTAAAAGGAAGGAATGAAATATAGAACATTATACACACTCATAGTACATGCTTATACATTTTTACAGGAAGGAATGGAATATAGAATAATATACACACTCATAGTACATGCTTATACATTTTTACACAATTCAATTCCATTCTTTATTTTGTTAATATGTATAGTTAGCTACAAAATCCTATATAGTTGAACTAGTATTCCAAGCTTATGAAATATTTGGAAATGATTTTGCTTGAAAATAGAATTAGGGTATTATGATCATGTTTTGTTTTATTTGTTAATCCTTAATGAAAATCATTGAAGGATGTTGTACAATACTAAATGTAGGTTACAATTTACTAGTGACTTAACTAGGTCATATACCTCAGTATGTTTCAAAAAACTTGCCATGCTTGGATTCACATTTTTTATAAGCCATGACATACCAAAATCATTATTCATGATAGATTTCCATTCATTTTCAATCTTCTTCCCATGAAAGCCTTTAATATGGCTAAGGAAAAATCTATTATGGTTTACGTCCTTGTAGGCTTGTCAATGGTGTGCATTTTTATAGTGTAGGTGTGCATTTATCCTTAGCAAGGTGTGCATATTCATCCTTAACATGTACACAAACCACTATGTTCATTCGACATGAATTTTCACATGAGAGTGTGCATTTTTCTCTAATAGGGTGTGTATTTTACTCAATTTCCCATTTTCATGGAATTCCATAAGGACAATGTGCATAATGGACATAATTCATCTAGAGATAAGAAATTTGACTAGCATTATGATTTGAGGATTTTATCATGCAAATACTAACACAAGGATTGCATTATTCACTCTAAGGCGTGCATTTTATAGGATAGCTTTCATGTAAAAAACACATAATTCCCATTATCAACATGTATTTTCTTTTTAAGGAATACATATTTCAAGGCATGCATTATGTAGAAATCAATAGAAATTTTCTACTACTGATGAATTCCAACTGAAAACAAGAGATTACAAATTTCCTCTACAATTCTGCGGAATGGAAATCACAATTTAGAAACACATGCAATGAAATGCAACCATCAAAACCACAAGAACACAATGATTTATAGGGGAACCCAAATGAAAAAAACCCCTCTTCTGCTTTTCATTAATCATATGAGAATGAGAAACTATTACAATGTATTGCTTCAATCGTGATGCACACCCTTCACTATAAACCTGTTCTTCTATTGACTATCCTACTCTGGCCAACACTTAGCCAATTCAAGGCCCCAAATTTCTCCTATTTCCTTGTGTAATTCATAATAAATTAGGCTCCTAAATAATAGGGTAATTCCCTATTTCCCTGAGCAAATCCAAAAGAATTGATCATTTGCTTCATTACCAGGCCTGTATACTAAACTAGTATACAATTGATAATTACAATGCTCCTTTTCCTCCACTTCAGCTCGAAAATTCTAATTCCATGCATGTCTGGGATATTTTTAGCTGATTGACTAGTTTAATTGAGAGATCTGTGAGTTAACAAAAAATCTACTACTCAACTAACCTTCAGCTGACTCTCTAATGGCTCGAACTCAGTTAACTGAGTTCAACTAAAAATAATTGAGATTGCTAAATTTTAGCAATCACTACATGCACAAATCTACTCCAAGCATATAACTTGGAATTTACTGAGTTAATTAGTAGACAAGGTCATGTCACTCTAGCTAACCACAATCCAAGTCATCCTGCTGATGTGGAAAATTGAATTACTTAATTTGACTAAGGAAAAAGTCAAATTTAGCCTTTATAGATACAATTTCTAACACTCCCTCTTAGCAAGAAATGGATTTTTCACCACCCCTATCCTGCACCTACGGAATTTGAATTTGCGTCTTGACAATGCCTTCATCAAGATATTTGCATCATGCTCCTTAGTTGGAATGCACTATATCATCATAATTTTCCTTTGCACACAATCCCTTAAGTGATGGTACATGATATCAATGTGCTTGGACCTATCATGAAATAATGGATTCTCCAAGAGTTTAATACAACTCTGATTATCACAATAAATCACGGTTAGATCCATCTCCCGACTGAAAAGCCCAACAAGTATTTTCCTCATCCATATGGCCTCACATGCTGCTTGAGTTGTAGATATGTATTCAACCTCTGTTGAGCTGAGTGCCAAAAACATCCATTTCCTGCTATACCAGGAAATAGCTGTTGTTGGCATTATGATACAGGTGTTGTCCTTGATGGCAACTCACTTAGATGACAGATCATAGTGCAACAGGTCAATAGCAAATAATTAATGATCAGAAAGAGGTATACACAGGTTCACCATGACAAAAGCGCATATACACGCGGGTTAGCAGACCAAAAGGAGCGTATAACGTACTCACTCACTTTCACAGAAGGAAAGGCGCGTACATGTTGGAAAACTAAGTTTTAGTCCATGGTATTTGGTTCATGGTATTTTGATCCATGATATTGGTCCATGGTATTTGGTCTGAGGTATTGACCCCAGGTATTGGGTCCAAGGTATTGGTCCTACATAGTTTTGGACCATGGTATTGGGAGAGGCCTAAACCTATATAAGGAAGAGAAGATCATTAGGCCAGGGAGTGCAATGTGTGCAAGTATTGAATATCTGATGAAGTGAGAGATCCAGTATGCAGGTTATGGGTTTGTTATGCTTTGCTTGATCTGAACCAAGAATGCACCTATGCGGATGATGATGGATGATGGATTGAGATCTTAAGGCTTGGAATGTATTATCATTATGTGGTTTTATCATGTATAGACTAGATCTGAATTACTGACGCATATTTTATTCTATAAATGTTATGATCTAGGTATGAATGATGTCTGGAATAGCTGCAAATTTATGAATAAATATTTGTATATCTATATGCGGGTTCTCTTTGATTAAAGCGCGTATACATGTTGGTTCGGCTCATCAGAGTAGCTTATACATAAAGAAATATGATATTTGAATTTACAGTTGTTCTAATGGTTGTTGCAGAGTTCTGGGTTCTGCTCTGTGTTCTGGTGACAGATCTTCAATGATTCAATAGTGCGTGATTAAGAGTTTGATGATTGAGTGTTTAATGATTGGTTAATGCAATAGTTGTATTGCGGTGGTGATTGGTTTTGAGCTTCAATGTTGTTGATGGGTCCAATATGAAAATTGGATGAAACTTGGCCTTTAGATTATGGTGTTGTGTTCCAGGAGTATCTAGTCTGAAAATTTATGAAATGTGGTCCCTGGAGGAAGAGAGAAGGTCGTAACCTTCTGTAGGCCGGTGCCTATGTACTGGTAAACATATCGGCTAGTACAAGAGCCAGGGGGTTGGAGCTCCCTTCCAGTAGTGGCTGGAAAACGAGTGAAGGTTGGATCCTTCAGTAGGCCGACACCTACGTACTAGTAAACATATTGGCTAGTACAAGAACTAGGGGTTGTAGCTCCCTTCCAGTAGTAGCTGGAGAACGAGAGAAGGTTGTAGCCTTCTGCAGGTGTGTGTCTAGGTACTGGTATGAGTCTGCGCCAATACAAGATTATAAACATGTTTTCTTATATTAAAAGGAAGACAACAGCAGGTGGTTTTTGTCCCGCATTGGGTTTCCACCTTATATCATGGTGTTCATGTGTGTTTCTTATGTGTGATGGTCTGTTCTGTTTTTATTGCACCTGGTTACTTTTTATATGGTTAATGAAGTAATGATGCACGGATTAAAGATCAACATATGATGAATTAACTGAATCATAAGTTTGCTGGATATACGCTAGTTTCCTTAAGCACAGTATCATGTACATGAGGGTTACCTTCATTGAAGTAGTGTATATGAATTTGAGTATGGAAATGAAAAATTATTGATTAGCTAATACTGATTCGCCCTCCCCTCTCAGTATTATTTCCAACAGCTGCAAACCCAATATTGAAGATAGCACCTGGAGTAATTTTCTTGCCTGATGGAATCCCTACCCAATTTTCATTATTGAAGGATTAGAGCTTCATTCCCTCTGTCCTCCTATATCATAACCCATACTCGGTTGTGCCTATGAGGTATCTTAACACATGATTTGCTTCCTTCCAATAGAGTTCGGTAGACTTCACCATGGCTTGACTCAACTAATTATCTGCATAGCATATGTTGGGCCTTGTGTTCACTAGATACATCAAGGATCCCACAAGATGTCTATAGATGGTAGCATCTACTACCTCTCTTGAAGAAGTGATATCCTTCCTCTATTTTGTAGCTAGAAGTGTGTCCATAGGCTTGCAATTATCCATGTGAAATATATGAAGTATTTTAGAGGAATACTTCCCCTGACTCACAAATAGCTCACCATCACCTTGCCATATTTCCATCCCAAGGAAGTAATGCATCAATCCCATGTATTTCATCTCTAATTATCTTGCAAGGTCCTCCTTGCAAGAGTGTATCAACTGCTCATCTCCTGTAAGTATCAAGTCATCAACATACAATATCAATATAAGCAACTTTCCCTCTACCACAATGTGATAGAGATTGGAATTTGCTTCACTTTTGGTGAAGCCTAATCCACTGAGATGTGTGTAAATCTGAGTGTACCATGCTCGACGTGCCTGTTTGAGACCATACATGGCTCTCATGAGTTTACACACATGTGTCTCCCTATCATATGTCTCAAATCCCTTTGGATACTCTATGTAAATTTCTTCCTCAATAACACCATTGAGGAAGGCAGTCTTCACATCCATCTAGTGGATCTTCCACCCATCCGTGCAACTAATGTTATAATGGTTTTTATTGAGGAATATATTTCCATATGGAAAAACATTTCCTCATAGCCCACCCCCTCTATCTATGAGAAGCCTTTGGCCACAAATACGGCATTCTACTTCTAGATTCTCCCATCAGCTGCATGATTTACTTTGTAGATCCATCTAGAACCAACCACTGAATTTTTCTCTGGTCTCAACACCACCTCCCATACACTTTTCTTCATGATGGAGTCATACTCCTCCACCATTGCATCAACCCACACTAGTTGAGAAATTTCTTCCTCAAATGAAGAAGGATTTGCCACAATGAGTTTTGTCATTACAACCATATAACCAATGTATCTGTCTAGTGACCTCCTCTACCTATGCAAAGACATAGGAGCTCCCACATTCTCCTGTGCATCCTGCATGTTGGCTTGGGGCCTAACCCAGGTTTGGAGTTAATTAGCCAAACAAATCCCTACACTACTAGCCCTTTCGGCATCAGCCCGCAGAGCGTGGATTGAAGTCTCACCCGAAGCAGTATGGGGGGATGCTGGAACTAAGTTTCCACACCCTTGAGTTGTCTGAGGGGTCGATTTAGTCCAACTGTGCCAACCTTCACGTAGGTCACTTCGTGCGCTGTGATGACATGTGAGACCTTCATGATCTATTATAATTGCCTTCATGCAGCCCTAACTAGGGGCTGAGGTGATTTCACACTGTTATGGCAGTGATCTGCAATATTTCCCTAGATTATACTGTGGATCTTACTTATCTTCTTAAAGATGTTAGTTAACTTCTTGTAAATAGATACCTTATCTCACATTCACTTAATTAACACAATCATATATGTTTGCACATCATATAAACAGTAGAAATTCAGTTCATACCTGATACATTCAATGCAGAAAACAAGAAATAAATACACAGGAATGATATAAAACTTCTCTTTATTAATGCTTCAATGGTTACAGACTCAACCTGCTGTATGCACTCAGCTGCAAGGGTCTGTGCACTTAGCTACGGACCACTAGGCATCTGCGTACTCAGCTGCAGAGCCTTCTACTACTCTATGACCCAAAGACTCGACTTTACCCTTAGCTCTTCCGCTATGCTTCTATTCCATGATCATTCAATTTTTTATTGCTCTACAACTTAGAGCCTCGCTCTATTTATACAATCCCATGGTCCACGGACCATGGGTAGATCCATATAGCTCACATTACATTACAAATTTAAGGGTAGACAACCCTATGACTCATTTACAAACTACATGCTCTGTGCCCACAAAATGCGGAGTCTTTACATCAAAGATATAATTTATGACCAAAATCTGGGCTTTTAGCCCCAAAAATTCCCTTTGGGGATCCTGCGCCCAACACTGCACCAATATTTTAGCTTCTTTGGTTCTCTTCCTTCCCCTTTGGAAGGTTCTGGTTGAGTGGGTGCCTCCACTCGGCCTCATGTCTGCTTCTCCACTTGTGGTTTCTCCACAACATCCTGAAGCTTCATCTAAGGCTCCTCCTTTGGATCTAGAAGATCCTCCTCTAGTGGGATACCAAGATCTCACTCTAGAGAGAATCTCATAGCCTTTTCCTTATCAAATTTGACATCTCTCTTCACTATTGTCACCTTGAGTGAGGGAAAATACACCTTGTAATTATGTGGTGTCTCTGTGTATCCTACAAAGACTCCCATATTAGTTGTAGGTTCCAATTTCTTCGTGCTATCCTTAGATACATGACAATACGCAATAGCTCCAAAGATTCAAAAATGAGATACATCTAGCTTCCTCCCAGAGAAAGCTTCTTCGGGTGTGATCATGCAAAGTATTCTATGAGGGTTCTTGTTATGAAAATAAACTGCTGTGTTGCATGCTTCTACCCATAGATGTAATGGGAGCCCTTGATCATGTAGAATGGCTTTTGCTACTCCCACTATGCTTTTGTTATTCCTTTCAACCACCCCATTTTGCTATGGGTTATGGGGTGCTATCAGTTCTCTTCTAATACCCTCTTTGGCACAAAAGTCCTTGAAGGTGTTAGAAACAAATTCTACTCCATTATCACTTCTCAGGGGTTTCAATTTCTAACTAGTCTCCTTTTCTACCAATCCTTTGAATTCATCAAATTTTGAGAAAACTTCATCTTCTTCCACATGAAGAATATCCAATATTTTCTAGAAAAGCCATAAAAAAAATTACATAATACTCATGTTTTGTTGTAGAGGCTGTAGAAAATGGTCCATGTACATTAGAGTGGACTTACACCAAGATTGCTCTAGCTCTGCTATCTCGGCGCTGGAAGGTGGATTTGACATATTTCCCCAATGTGCATCCCTTGTAGACATATGCTGGTCAAGAGTGCACTACGGGAGACTGATGGTAATATGCTACATGCTTTTTAAGGCCCCATGGTGTAAGTGTTCCATGCACTTATGAAAAAGTTCTCCAACATCTTGGCTCTGCACATGTTCTACCTTGCTACTAAGTGAAACGCAAGATTCCACCTCAAGTTTGTAGATATTTTTCACTCTTAACTCCAATCCGTTTCACTTTCTCGGTATCTACATGTCTCACAAAGGCTTACTCCTTACTGAAAAACAACGTCATAGCCTCTATCCTCCAATACAACTACAGAGATCAAGTTCTTATTAGGCCCAGGTACATACATAACAAACCTCAAATGAAGATGCTTGGCTCCCTCTTAAAGGTAACTTATAGTTCCAATTCCTTTTGTACTGTACCACCCATCATCCCCAAGTTCTATGTACATCTGAAGATCCTTCTCCTCTAGGCTATTGAAGAATTATTTACATCCTGTCATATGGAATGACACACATGAATCTAGATACCACACACTCCACATTATAGTGATTTCTATGCATGAAATTAGGGTGAAGTCTAATTTAAATTGGGAGGTAAGTGCTTCACCTACTGCTCCTCTTGAAGGATTCTTGTTAGCCTTCTTGTGCAGACACTTTGTTGCATAGTCCCCATATTCATGGCAGTGAAAACATTTTATCTTGCTTAGGTCCTTCTTCTTGCCATTGTTCTGGCTTGAATATGGATTGCTTTGGGACTTCTTTCCCTTCCCAACCAAGGAAAAATTATCCTCCTCCTTAGTTTTGGATGTCATTCCTTCTTTAGCGTTCCTCAAAATTTCTTCCTACACTAAATCTAACCAAAGTCTCTTCCAATTTGGAAAATTTTCCCTTCCATATACAGAGTCCTGGTAGATGTACTAGGATTTTGGAAGGCCTAGGAGATCTAGGCTCACTAGCTCCAAAGATGGTATATTTTCTCCAACTCCTCCAAGTTCATCTCGACGTTGATTGAATCTTGAGAGATAATTCAAAATGGTTTGATTTTTCTGCATGCGAATGTTTCTGAGCTTATTCCTCAATGTGAATTTCCTGACATCACTGCGATTTTTGAATAACTCAGTGAGGGTATTCCACATAGAAAATGGAGTTTCCTTGCCATGTAAATTTTAGACTATGTGGTCTCTCACACCCTCCAAGATGATCCTCTTAGATTTTTTGGTATCCTTCTTCCACTATGCCAACTACTATGCATCCAATACAATTGGTTTTGGAATGAAAATTTTGGTGTACTCCAACACTCCATTATCATAGAGAAAAACTTCTATCATGTCCTTCCAAGATATGAAATTCGAGGTTCCCTCCAAGGAAAACTCCAATCTCAATCCATTGAAAGAAATCTTATTGCACGAAAGAAAACTGCTTCACTGAATCTGCAAATTGTAATTTCTAAAAGAGAACATCTATTGAATGGTTTATATTGTGATTTCGAGCTCTGATACCATGTAGAAATTAATAGAAATTTTATACTACTGATAAATTTGAATTGAAAACAAGAGATTCCAAATTTTCTCTACAATTCTATGAAATTGAAATCACAATTTAAAAACTCATGCAATGCCATGCAACCATCAAAACCACAAGAACACAATGATTTACAGGGGAAACCAACTAGGAAAAAACCCTTCTGTTTCTTTTCATTAATCAGATGAGAGTGAGAAACTATTACAATGAAGCACACCCTGCACTATAAACCTTTTCTCCTACTGATTGTCCTACTCTGGCCAACACTTAGCCAATTCAAGGCCCCAAATTCCTCCTATTTCTTTGTGCAATTAAGGAGAAATTAGGCTCCTAAATAATATGGGAATTCCCTATTTCCTTGCAGAAATTCCAAGGAATTGATCACCTTATTAATTACCAAGCTTGTACACTCAACTAGTATACAATTTATAATTACAATGTGCCTTTTGCTCCACTCCAACTACGCAATCAAAATTCCATGCATGTTTGGGATATTTTTAGTTGATTATCTAGTTTAATGGAGAGATCAGTGAGTTAACAATAATTCTACTACTCAACTGACTCAACTAATGACTTGAGCTCACTTAACTGAGTTCAACTGAAAATAACTAAATTAGATTGCTAAATTTTAGAAATTACTACTTGCACAACTCTACTTCAAGCCTATAACTCGAATTTACTGAGTTAACTAGTAGACAAGGCCATGCCACTCTAGCTAACTGCAGTCCAAGTCATCCTATTGATGTGGAAAATCAAATTACTCAATTTGACTAAGGAAAAAGTCAAATTGAACCTTTCTTGCTACAACTTCTAACACATGATTCAATCTATCATCTCATCATATAAAATTCACCATTGGGAGTGTGTTTCCCGCTGGTGTGCATTTTAAGAAGGAAAATTTAAACAATTTTCCCTCTTTGTCCTACAACATAAGGTTTGGTCTTTAAATTTGTAAAATTTTAATACAATTATATATTATATTTTCTACCATTTTATAGGATTCGTTTCATGTAGAAAACATATAATTCTCATCCTGATCATGCATTTTATTCTTTAGGAATAAATATATCAAGGAATGTAACATTCAATCCATCATCTCACCATATAAAATTCACCACTGGGAGTGCATTTCCCTTAAGCTGGTGCACATTTTAAGAAGGAAAATTTAAACAATTTTCCCTCTTTGTCCTACAACACAATTTATGGTCTTTAAAATTGTAAAATTGTAATACAATTCCATATATCTTCTACTCGAATGTAACATGGTTTAACATGTGGTTTGTACAATCTTGGTAGCATATTTTCAACCTAATAATTAATTTAACTATGATTGTATCATTCTATAAAATCAATGCTGTTATCACAGAACCTAGCCCTGATTAGGCTACTGATCAGGTAGACTTTGTGTAACTCTTTCAAACCGACTTTTGGCTGAGGCTTAGCCTCCCCAACCTGAGAGGGCTCTCTCACAAGATTAAAGATTTTGATAATGAATAAGATGGCTAACTCTAGGAAACAAATGAACAAGTGTAAATGGTTGAAATGCAATTAGAAAATATTCATTGGGCTTATGGAGTCAAATATGCTTCAGTATGACAATAATGTTAGCTTTACATAGAAGTCAGGGCATCTAGAATTCAACACATGGAGAATATATCAGAAACATATAGGACAACACAGTTTATAATTGTATGAAGGAAGTTAGAGCACAATCGGTGATTTCTAAGTAATCACACATTCATACCACTGTAAATATTGAGAAGAGGACAATACAATATATTCTGAACATTGAATTCCTTCTGATTCCTGAGAAGCAAAGCCAAATACTGTATTACTAAAAACAGAGTCTTACACAAAGATCAATATGGGTGTTTCTCTAAAAATTTCCAACCCTTTGTACATCAGATGTTCTGCTATATATAGAGCTCTTTACATAACTGAGATTCCTCCTCCACCATGAGGGGAACTCGAATTCTTTCTATTATGACACCTATTAACACTTTAAAATAACTATTAAATGCAACTAACTGCTAACTGGAAGTTCTAGAGACCTAAGACAATTAGGAGTATAACTCCGCATCATGTTGGTAATAGCATTTATTACAATCAAAACTCATTTTCTGACAAATGGTCTCCTTCATTTTAGCTTTGGTGGTTGTTTGAAACTCCTTGCTGGCCCTTAATGTTTCATCTCTTTACTGCTCCTGGAAAGTAGGAAACTGCCCCTGTTTTTCTGCTTTTGGTCTCCTCAAGGATATTCGAAATCAATTATCCCTATTGTCCTTCTTTGATTGCACAAAAATGTATTGGACTGCCATGTTCTTCATGTACTGTAGATTTTTCCCACATACATGTGTGAAGACAAAACCTCTTCAAAGTTGTTTGAAAAATCATGAAAAATACTAGCTGTGATCATTTTTATAACAAATAGCTTAGAGTTCATATATATCTTTCCTCCACTTGTTTTGCCCTTGCTGGATGCTTGCACTTTGTAAATGATCCTTTTCTGAAACTCCCTTTCAAAAATATTTCCCCTTGGTCACTCAAAATTGGTCGACCGAGTTATAATATGTAGCTACAACAGTTTCGTAGCATGCTACGAAACTGCTGTGCATTATGCATCATCTATAGCAGTTTCATAGCGCGCTATGAAACTACTGTATAATCACAAAAACACAGTTTTAATGCCAAAATTTGACTATCTTGAGCTTTTCTTTTTCTTGAATTGTCTTTTCATCTGCCCTGAAACTGTTCAAAACTAAATGTAGAGATATCATTCTCCAAGGAAAACTTCAAAAAGGTAAATTATCAAAATTTAGGACTTAACATTACTTTCTGTGGGATTTTTCTTGGCTAAGGTAGTCTTTCTCGCTGGCTTAGTTGTATCTTCAAATCCTTGATTTGCCTCTTCATAATTCTGATCCCAGCTATCAATCTTGTATTGATTTTTCTAATGTATTTCGCTTCCTTTATTGCAGGGATTGACCAGGTGTAGTATTGAGCATGACAGTCGACCACCTCGGGTATTGAAATCGTTTTGTCTTCCCACAGAGCCTCCATTTTATTAAAATGAGCTTCCTTGAGTGCATGTTTCCTTGAGATTTTCTTTAGTTTAGCAATTTCAAGATTTGCTAACTCCAATTTCTTTTTTAACTCTTGAACATTACATTCCTCTTGAGAGATAGCTGCCTTACCACTATCATTTTTATGCAGCTGAGATGATGTTTCTGATGAAGTCACCGGTCCTTCATGTGATTTTGCTATCTCCTCTGTTTCACTTGCTTTTGGTAGCGTCTCTGGTACCTGCTTTGAACGCCTCGTCACAGGTCTTCTTGGCTTAAAGACAAATTTAGAAACCCGATCATCAAATTTAAGCTTTTTCGAGGCTTTGATCTTTTTGGTTTTGTCTTTACCTGATTCTATCAAGTCTGCTCGGACCAGAGGAGATTCTTCAATATCAATAGCTTGCAGCAAGTCATTCAGTCTTCGTTTCGAAACTGGGCTTTCCTCAGTAACTACTGTCTTGCCTTTTTCTTTAGCTAGCTGGCTCCTGGTTATTCTTCTCTAGACTACTTCCCCTATAGATGATTCATGTGCACCCTCTTTGATCTGAGTTTTCTCTTTCTGGGACTGTTGGGGTGTGTCTTGGATTACCAATGGTCTGGTGGGCTCCTTTACCTGTTTCCTAGCCTTTAATTTTACAAATCTCTTAGATCTTGCATGATGACCAGATGCTGTTGGAGAACTCTTGGTAGCCTGAGGGCTGAGACCGGTTTCGTTCTTGAAGCCAGACATAAACATGAACATGGACCATTCCCTATTTACTTTCTGGAGCTCATGCAAAATGATCAATTTGACTAAGCCGTGATGAAACAATGAGGTCTCACAGGCTTCCTTCTTTAACTGCACCTTGTCACACATTTTACCTAGGCTACGAAAAAAGTAGAAATGAAAATCAAGTGATATCTTCCCAGTGAAATGAAGCAGAAGCTTGAAGTGATAAGAATACACCTTATGATACCTCCCTTCGTAGGTGAAGTACCTCTGTATGTAGGTAAGTAGATTAGCATATGAGTCTTTGATAAAACTTCTGGGCATTGACTTGTTTAAGTCTGAATCAATGAACTCCGGTTTCAGAAATTCCTTGCAGGGGGTCATGTCAAACTTGAAATTTTTAAACCATTTTTCTTGTCCCCTTGGAATCTCAGTGACTGTAGATATAACCTCTGGAGAGATTGGAAATTCAAGCACCCCAACTTTTGAATTCAGTCCTGTGAAGTTTAAAGCAAATTCCTTGGTACTTGCATATGGCCTCCTTGAAGTTTTTCGCAAAACCTCCAACAGCCAACCTGTTTGAAGGCTTGTTCAACTTCATTATTCTTTAGAATGCTATATAAACCCTCAGGTTCATTCCTCAAACATCTTCCTGACCTATGTTCTTTTCTTTCTGCAGACCCCTCCATGAAAATGGAATGAAAATTTGAAAGACTGGCACTGTCTCAATCTTCGATCACTGCCTCTATTGAAAGCTGCCTTGCTTGAAAACGACCTCGCTTGATCTTCAAGGAATTCAAATTGAATGCTTGACAATTTGTTCCTCATGCATGAACCCAAACACAAATCATGACTGTGAATACTTGGCTCTTCTTGAAACTTGCAACCTGAGCGTACCAAGGCACCTAACGACTCTAATGATGAGGATAAGCGGCTGGACATGATAGGCGAAGTGTATAAGCTGACAACTGATGATGTAAACATAGCAGATTTTGATAGATATGATCACTGAGCAAGATTTTCTATGGATCCACACGAATCCCCGATTTCGTAGCGCAGCCAATGTAAAATCTGGGTTTTGTGCTACGAAAACACCTAGACTGGGTTTATGTGCTATGAAAACTCCTAGACAGTTTTGTGACACATAAGAACCTTCAAACAAATTTGATACATGGAATCTATGTGAGTTATGAGACCAATGATGAATGAGAACAGATAGTTGACCTTTATTTAACCATACCACCAAGACTCCTAGGACTTAGACACTAAAACATGGGAGGACTAAACCAGGACTAACACTTAACCTTCACAATAAAACTAATGTGAACAATTTAGGAATTTTTTCTTAAGTGATAACAAACGCTTCATGGGATTACATGTTTACATAGTGAGGAAGAACACACATTTTTAATAACAAATGCACGTCTGTACTATAAAAATTGATCCCGTTGACATTTTTTACACCTTTATGATGGCATAAACCCTAAATGGTTCTTGCTTACACTAGAACATTTGGCATAATTTCCTTAAATGGTTCTTCCTTACACTAGGGCATTTGGTATAATTTGAAAGACCTAAGTGCCCATTGATATCACATATCTCAATGCTTAACCAAAGAGATTAACCACATGACATGCCTTAACATAATCTAGAAAATTTGATGATGGAAAGCACGTATCAATATTTTAATTTGGGAAGGAGATATCTATTTAAAAAGTCTCAATATATGGGATTAGAACCAAACCACTCAAAGGGTATGTGCCAGTCCCTTATTGATGTTGGTATTTTTGTAAGCTAGCCAAAAATGCATGGCCAAAGTATCGATACCAAATTTTTTGGCATAGGTAGTTTATGCACTAATACACACACACACACACCCACATCCACACCCACCCACACACACACACACACACACACACACACACACACACACACACACACACACACACACACACACACACACACACATTTCCATGAGAAATATATTTATATTCCACATGAGGAATATATATATTTCGGTCCTTGATGGACTACTTAGACAACAATATTCAAATCCATTATAAGAAATACTCATTTTAAAATTAGTTGTCGCATTCATAGATTGAAGACATTTTGTCACTAGTTTCATGCTTTTATGATCTTGCATAATATGCCCAAATAATGTATCATGGGTGATATATATCCTCATTCTTATTTTCGTACAAACAAGTAATGTGAGCCCTACATTAATAAGGTGATATATAAAGTCAAATGTTCACTAGTAGTAACACAACTCATCCCACATTTACTCAGGTTGCCTCTCACGCATTAGTTTTTCTCTCTAGGGTAAGGCGAGTTCAACCATGGTCACTAAGAATAAACACGTATATATAGGAAGTGAGCAATCAGATGAATTAATCCATTTTCCCAACCTAGGGTATGATTGAGAAATCAAGAAGTATCTAGAAGAAGATTTTATCTCAAGTGAAAAATGTAGTAATAAATTTTATGATAAGGATTATAGAACATTATTGATCCTGGAAGCTCTACATCCAATATATAAATTTTCTATTGAATCCCACAATATCTCATCCATTTCCCTTCAAAGTGTTCAATCAATGCTAGTGATACTCCCTGTATGTCCACTTTCACCAAGTCCACAATGTTTTCGCTCAAGATTCCAAGCCAAAACATATGGTATATTCTAAGTAAAAAATCCCTCTTGAGTAAGCCCTGGATTAAATTTAAGTGTTGTTAATGGTATCCTAACATAATCAAAATGAATGGGAAGTAGTGTAAATCCAGGTATGCCCCCTTGAGTTTGTAAATAGGTCATGGGATATTATTACCTCACCTCAATCCAAAAGCTCCCATGATTCATTCTTTTGTGGAAAAAAATATGCATGAAACAATAGTGCATCCGATGCTATATAAGTCATGATATATACCATTGGATTTACACCATTTAAATCTAATAATCCCAACCTATACAAAATTCTATGCACTAGATGTGTGGTGAATATTGTTTACCATGGAGGAATATCTACCCTAACATTTGTATGGGTTTGACATATATTTCAAAGGGAAATATACAAGCATCAAGGGAGTGTATTCTAATTAAATAATTTCTTGTATTTAACCAAAAATGGGTGAATTACATGCCTACTAATATTCAAGGATTTCTAATAAATCACTGGTCAAAGCCGCAATGGAAGCCAATGAGATCAACATCCTAGTTTCCCTAACTTAACTTATTGTTTGCTCATGGTATTTATGATAATATTAATCTCTAGATGATATAGTTAAATAGGCCATACAAATAAAAGCACTCAAATTTACATTGATAGAAAAAAGAAACATGTCTTAAGAGTTGGGAGAAAATCCAAATTAAGGAAAGAAAAATAAATGGTATGAGAAGATGAATATCAAGAGGTGGAAGTGATGGAAATATATATAAAGAACAATAGTGAAAGAGTTTATTGATGGATAAAATTCATCAAGGCCACAAAACAAATACTAGAGCTCACTACTCACAGATGTGACAAAATATTAGTTAGCAACACACTAGACTTGTCAACTCCAAGACTAATAAATGTAATTGATCCTAACATGCCAAGACACCATGTGGCCAACACACATAGAATGACTACTCAAATTTAGCTTGTCAAGGTTGTTATTGATATTTACATGTCATATCTGAGCAACAAATGTAATTTCCTATTTAGACCTTCCCATATTTGAGATTATTATATATGGGTTCTGTCTTAGGGTCAAGGTATTGATAAATTTTTTATTCAAGGGAATTTAGGTATGTTGTAAGAATTACTTCTACTCCATGCTTAACACTAGAAGCCAATTTCTTGGCTAATATTTTGTAGTCAATTTCTATCTACTTCTTGGATTAATCACAAAATAGTATGTGTTTCTTATGTAATTAGAGATTAGTTTAGTTTTCCTTCCTTTATATTTCTTAGACTAGTTATTTTATTCAAGATGTTTGCATGCTATCATGAAAAATGTCTTAGACTTGTTCGCATAACCAACAATAATAAACCACTATGGACCCACAATTAAAGCCTTGGATCAAGGAGTATTTAATGACTAGGCATATTTTTGGTTTGGAACCATTACTTGGCATATGTTCAAAGAAATCACTTATGCATGAGGTAGTTGTATTCACACAATAGGTACATGCATTTGTAAGGGAAATGACTAGAGCTCCTCTAGAAACCAATGATGTCCCTATTTAGTAAGCCACACGTGAGGCTTTATTGCATGTAGGAAAAAATAAGAGCACAAAGGTAGAAGTTAGACTTACTTGCATGTATGTATATGTTGATATTTCTTCACACATGATCTCCTGTACCAATGAATCCTCATGTAATCATAATAGTTGGATGAATAGATCCAATGGGAAATGGACCAAAAACACTATCATGCAAAAAAATTGTGGCTATGAGCTAAAAGGGTATAGGTTGATAACTATGCTATTAGTAATAATAATATGTGAAAAATTATTGTGTATACATATGCATCAAGGGAAAAAGTTGTACCTAAACCATGATGGGATTAGGCCCATAATATAGATGGAGAGATGTATACCACAAGCCCAACATTTATTATAGATTTAACCAATATAAAAATTGGCAAGTATAGAATAATTGGTCAAATTTACATTGGGTTGAAAGAGAAGAAAATGTAGCCAAAGGACACCTTTAAACTAGAGGTCACAAATACCACGCATGAGATTGTCCAATACTCATAAATACCCTAATGAGTATGTTCATATACATTAACACTTCAAAACCACAATATTCAACTTGTGGTTCCACTCATTCATCAAATGAAATATGATCTACAAGTATAATTCAAGTATACTTCTAAAAAACCCATATAAGGCACATTTTGGTAATAAGTTTGGATTATTAAGGAATTTAGACTTCTGTGATCCATAACATTGTTTAGAAGATTTTCGGCGAAATCACATAGATATTCTTTTGTCGACGTGTTTCGAACCAACTAGTGTGGTTCATTGTCAGGACAAGTTGAAGAACCAATCCAGCTTAGCTTGTTAAATAGTATGTGTAGAGACTCCAACGGCTATATTTCCAACGGCTAATTCTGACCTAAAGACCTTAGTCAAACCAATTAATTATTATTATTTTTAGAAATTAGTTTAATCAGGTATTATATACTGAATTCATTGGTTAATTTAACTTAAATGTACTGAAGTAATATTAATAATTTATATAAATATCGAAAAAACGACTCATTCAATTTAAATTAATATCATATAGGTCATCATATATTTATTAAAATAATTTTTATTTATTATTTAATCTATGGTCCATTGAAACTAAATCAATAAATTTTATTAATTTTCATTTAATTAATATAACTAATTATAATTAACTATTTATTGATTTAACTAATTTAACCAATTTAATGAATTTAACTTAATTTAACTCATTTAAAATTATTTAACTAATTTAATAATTAATTGAACTATTTAATAATTTAAATTAATTTTATAACTAAATTCAAACTAATTTACTAATTTAACTAATTTAATTAATTAAAACAATTTATTAATTTAAAATATTATATCTATCAGGATATAATTGATTTTTAACTAATTAACTAATTTTTGCTATATTAAATTACTATTTTTCTTAGAAATTAGGTCAATTAGGTAAATTCTTTAATCCAAGAATGGTACATCATATATTTATTTAATAATAATTTTCATTTATCATATAAATCTAAAGGTCCATTGAAACTAGAACAATAAATCATATCCTCTATCAAGATATTAATTTAATAATTTGTATTAAATAATTGAATAATTTATTATTCCAATAATATTATTAAAGAAAACCAAGTAATTGGGTAAACAAATAAGGGTAAAAACTTTTTATTTATCAAATATATATGAAATTAGGTAAAGAACTAATAGTATGTTATAGGATCATAATTATTATCTCAAGTCAAAAGGTATAGTAGAGAACAAAAATTTTTAACACAAAAATCTAATTAAACTATTCCATGAATATTAATATTCTAATCATAATATTTATGTTCAAATGTAACCCACTAATAACATAAATGACATAAGGTTAATAACCTAATAATAACTCATACCACGCATAATAGTAGGACAAAACCAAAAAATATACTAAAGGGAAGCAAGGAAAAACTTTGTGAAAAAAGGGGGGACTATCCCGAAAACAACTCTAAAGGAGAGGGAAAGAAGAAACCCTAAGACCTAACAAAAAGGACCGATGAGGCTAGGAAGACAGGGCTGGGACCCAGCAACTGCTAATCTTCCAGCCATCATCCCTATTAAGATTATTCGGCCTTTTCTCAATCTCCAGGGCCTCTCTAAATTTGCGATGGTGAAATTGCGCAACTTTAGCAACGACTTGAGCATCTTCAATACAGACATGATGCATCGTCTTCCCGGCATGTTCAGCTAGGGCTGAGGACTTGGTCCTACCATGCCTTAGGTCAGCCGAGTGCTCACTAATCCTTTGATTAATAGAGCGACCCGTCTCACCAATATATGGTGTCCCACAAGAACACGGAATGACATAGACGCCCTTCATGTCTTTAGGGTCAATAGGATCTTTTACAGACCTGAGGGAGCCACGGATAGTATTGAGAGGTCTAAAAGTCACGGGCACATCGTACTTCCTCAGAATCCTCGCAATCCTATCCGTGGTCCCTTGGATGTAAGGCAGGTTAACACCCATGACACGATCTTTCGGATCTCTTCGGGTTGAAGGCTCCTTCTTGGCCTTGAGGAAGGCTTTTTTGACCCAGGTGTCTATTAGAATATTAATATTCATGGAATAGTTTAATTAGATTTTTGTGTTAAAATTTTTTGTTCTCTACTATACCTTTTGACTTGAGATAATAATTATGATCCTATAACATACTATTAGTTCTTTACCTAATTTCATATATATTTGATAAATAAAAAGTTTTTACCCTTATTTGTTTACCCAATTACTTGGTTTTCTTTAATAATATTATTGGAATAATAAATTATTCAATTATTTAATACAAATTATTAAATTAATATCTTGATAGAGGATATGATTTATTGTTCTAGTTTCAATGGACCTTTAGATTTATATGATAAATGAAAATTATTATTAAATAAATATATGATGTACCATTCTTGGATTAAAGAATTTACCTAATTGACCTAATTTCTAAGAAAAAAAATTAAGTAATTTAATATTAGCAGAATTAGTGTAATTTTAGTTAAATTATTCCAAATTATTATCCTGATAGACATGAGGATAAATTTTTTATTTAAATTAATTTAAATTGGTTAAATAATTAAAATTTAGTAATTAGGTTAATTATTTTTGGTTGAATTTAGTTTAAATAATTAAAATTATTAAAATAGTTCAATAATTAATTATAAATTAGTTAATTAATAAATTAGTTAAATTAGTTTAAATTCATTAAATTTGGTTAAATTAGTTAAATCAATTAAATTAGTTTTAAATTAATTAAATTTAGTTATATTAATTAAATGAGTTAAATTAATAAAATTTATTAATTTAGTTTCATGGACCATTAGATAAATAATAAATAAAATGATTTTAAAATAAATATATGATGGACCTATGATTGGAATTAATTTAAAATTGAATGAGTTCGTTTTTTGTTTATTTATATCATTTATATATACTATACATTTAGTTAAATTAACCCAATTTGAAATGAATTCTTTTAGTATATAATTTACCTGATTAAACTAATTTCTAAAAATAATAATAATTAATTGGTTTGACTAAGGTCTTTAGGTCAGAATTAGCCGTTGGAAATATAGCCGTTGGAGTCTCTACACATACTATTTAACAAGCTAAGCTGGATTGGTTCTTCAACTTGTCCTGACAATGAACCACACTAGTTGGTTCGAAACACGTCGACAAAAGAATATCTATGTGATTTCGCCGAAAATCTTCTAAACAATGTTATGGATCACAGAAGTCTAAATTCCTTAATAATCCAAACTTATTACCAAAATGTGCCTTATATGGGTTTTTTAGAAGTATACTTGAATTATACTTGTAGATCATATTTCATTTGATGAATGAGTGGAACCACAAGTTGAATATTGTGGTTTTGAAGTGTTAATGTATATGAACATACTCATTAGGGTATTTATGAGTATTGGACAATCTCATGCGTGGTATTTGTGACCTCTAGTTTAAAGGTGTCCTTTGGCTACATTTTCTTCTCTTTCAACCCAATGTAAATTTGACCAATTATTCTATACTTGCCAATTTTTATATTGGTTAAATCTATAATAAATGTTGGGCTTGTGGTATACATCTCTCCATCTATATTATGGGCCTAATCCCATCATGGTTTAGGTACAACTTTTTCCCTTGATGCATATGTATACACAATAATTTTTCACATATTATTATTACTAATAGCATAGTTATCAACCTATACCCTTTTAGCTCATAGCCACAATTTTTTTGCATGATAGTGTTTTTGGTCCATTTCCCATTGGATCTATTCATCCAACTATTATGATTACATGAGGATTCATTGGTACAGGAGATCATGTGTGAAGAAATATCAACATATACATACATGCAAGTAAGTCTAACTTCTACCTTTGTGCTCTTATTTTTTCCTACATGCAATAAAGCCTCACGTGTGGCTTACTAAATAGGGACATCATTGGTTTCTAGAGGAGCTCTAGTCATTTCCCTTACAAATGCATGTACCTATTGTGTGAATACAACTACCTCATGCATAAGTGATTTCTTTGAACATATGCCAAGTAATGGTTCCAAACCAAAAATATGCCTAGTCATTAAATACTCCTTGATCCAAGGCTTTAATTGTGGGTCCATAGTGGTTTATTATTGTTGGTTATGCGAACAAGTCTAAGACATTTTTCATGATAGCATGCAAACATCTTGAATAAAATAACTAGTCTAAGAAATATAAAGGAAGGAAAACTAAACTAATCTCTAATTACATAAGAAACACATACTATTTTGTGATTAATCCAAGAAGTAGATAGAAATTGACTACAAAATATTAGCCAAGAAATTGGCTTCTAGTGTTAAGCATGGAGTAGAAGTAATTCTTACAACATACCTAAATTCCCTTGAATAAAAAATTTATCAATACCTTGACCCTAAGACAGAACCCATATATAATAATCTCAAATATGGGAAGGTCTAAATAGGAAATTACATTTGTTGCTCAGATATGACATGTAAATATCAATAACAACCTTGACAAGCTAAATTTGAGTAGTCATTCTATGTGTGTTGGCCACATGGTGTCTTGGCATGTTAGGATCAATTACATTTATTAGTCTTGGAGTTGACAAGTCTAGTGTGTTGCTAACTAATATTTTGTCACATCTGTGAGTAGTGAGCTCTAGTATTTGTTTTGTGGCCTTGATGAATTTTATCCATCAATAAACTCTTTCACTATTGTTCTTTATATATATTTCCATCACTTCCACCTCTTGATATTCATCTTCTCATACCATTTATTTTTCTTTCCTTAATTTGGATTTTCTCCCAACTCTTAAGACATGTTTCTTTTTTCTATCAATGTAAATTTGAGTGCTTTTATTTGTATGGCCTATTTAACTATATCATCTAGAGATTAATATTATCATAAATACCATGAGCAAACAATAAGTTAAGTTAGGGAAACTAGGATGTTGATCTCATTGGCTTCCATTGCGGCTTTGACCAGTGATTTATTAGAAATCCTTGAATATTAGTAGGCATGTAATTCACCCATTTTTGGTTAAATACAAGAAATTATTTAATTAGAATACACTCCCTTGATGCTTGTATATTTCCCTTTGAAATATATGTCAAACCCATACAAATGTTAGGGTAGATATTCCTCCATGGTAAACAATATTCACCACACATCTAGTGCATAGAATTTTGTATAGGTTGGGATTATTAGATTTAAATGGTGTAAATCCAATGGTATATATCATGACTTATATAGCATCGGATGCACTATTGTTTCATGCATATTTTTTTCCACAAAAGAATGAATCATGGGAGCTTTTGGATTGAGGTGAGGTAATAATATCCCATGACCTATTTACAAACTCAAGGGGGCATACCTGGATTTACACTACTTCCCATTCATTTTGATTATGTTAGGATACCATTAACAACACTTAAATTTAATCCAGGGCTTACTCAAGAGGGATTTTTTACTTAGAATATACCATATGTTTTGGCTTGGAATCTTGAGCGAAAACATTGTGGACTTGGTGAAAGTGGACATACAGGGAGTATCACTAGCATTGATTGAACACTTTGAAGGGAAATGGATGAGATATTGTGGGATTCAATAGAAAATTTATATATTGGATGTAGAGCTTCCAGGATCAATAATGTTCTATAATCCTTATCATAAAATTTATTACTACATTTTTCACTTGAGATAAAATCTTCTTCTAGATACTTCTTGATTTCTCAATCATACCCTAGGTTGGGAAAATGGATTAATTCATCTGATTGCTCACTTCCTATATATACGTGTTTATTCTTAGTGACCATGGTTGAACTCGCCTTACCCTAGAGAGAAAAACTAATGCGTGAGAGGCAACCTGAGTAAATGTGGGATGAGTTGTGTTACTACTAGTGAACATTTGACTTTATATATCACCTTATTAATGTAGGGCTCACATTACTTGTTTGTACGAAAATAAGAATGAGGATATATATCACCCATGATACATTATTTGGGCATATTATGCAAGATCATAAAAGCATGAAACTAGTGACAAAATGTCTTCAATCTATGAATGCGACAACTAATTTTAAAATGAGTATTTCTTATAATGGATTTGAATATTGTTGTCTAAGTAGTCCATCAAGGACCGAAATATATATATTCCTCATGTGGAATATAAATATATTTCTCATGGAAATGTGTGTGTGTGTGTGTGTGTGTGTGTG
>APFE031662682.1:78632-134005 GCA_000404065.3 Pinus taeda | reverse complement strand
TAGATAGGTTGACCACCAAAATATCCATTGGAACAAGCCCATATGAGTTGATTTATGGAATGGAGGCAAGATTCCCCTGTGCTTTAGGAATTCCTGTGATCAAGTTGCTGCAAGAAATACAAGCAGAGCCCAATGACATTCAGAGAAGGATCAACCAAACTATTCACTTACAGCAGACAAGAGAAGAAGTTTATCACAGAACTCAGGTGTTACAAGATAAACTCAAGAAGATCTTTGATAAAAGAACAAAGATGAATACTTCTTCATAGGAAACAAAGTGCTGAAATGGGACTCCAGGAGGGAAGATAAAGGGAAACATGGGAAATTTGATTTTCTTTGGAAAGGACCATTTGTGATTCAAGTTGTACAGGGTAAAAACACTTATTTCCTCAAGAGTTTGGATGGCACAGATACTGAAGAAGGCCCAGTCAATGGGAGAATGCTCAAACATTATTTTGATCCCCTTTGATGAACATAACACAAACTACATATTGTACATGAATAGTTGTATTTTCAGCATTTTCATTTACAACAGTTAGATAGGGAACCAAATGCAACAAATTTTGAAGAAAAGTCAAGGAATTACATCAAGTTTGGTGTATATATTGAATGTACCAAAAACAAGTCAGAGGGAAGTCTTGGGAAATATGAAGATAATGATAAGCACTCAGAGAAACCAGCAAGAGACAAAGCTATAATTTTGCACAGATTAGCTTATAAGGACTACATACAGGCTACAAAGATTCAGATCAAAGGTCTCCAAGACAAGGAAGTTTCACAATACAGCAAGAATTAAAAAATAAGACAATCTAACCTATTGTTCTTGGCTTTTCACCAGGAAAAACCATCCCCAAGTGGAGCCACTATTAGTTCCTATACCAATAGGTTTCATTGTTCATGATTGACAGTGGAAGTGCTAAATATGTTCATCTCTGCATGCTGCAGAGGTTCCATATTTTGTATACAGACAAGGAAAAGTAAAAAATGAAAAGAGGGTATGCCTTAAAAGAATAATCAAAAGGCAAGAAAATCAATTGGTCAGAAAAATAGTGGAAATGAACCCTAAACCAAAGACCAGGGAAATGACCAATCAAGATGTCACTGCTATCTCATTTGCAAGTTCACCATGTGGAGATACTGCTTCTTATTACATTTGATGGGTGGCCCAACAGTTCAAGCTGGACCATGCCATGTTTAACCAAAAATAGTAAACTATGCTACAATTAAGGAAAGTAAAAGAAACAATTGTGGGGGCTCAAGTGGAATAGGCAAGTCCAATATCCACCTAAATTAGTACTGTTAGAACAATGAAGGGTTCCTTTTTTTTCTAAGTAGTTGTTACACATGTAAGACACTAAAAAAAAGGAGAAACACCAAGGGGGTGCTAGAATAGTGAAATGATCCCTTTTGTGCTATGAAATATGTTTTTTAGGATTATAAGGCATTGAAAATCAATGGATAAGCACTAAGGTACTATTATAACAATGAAGGTCTTCCTTCTTGTGATGTGTGGACCCATGGTGGCCATAGTTTTCGACACTAGTACAAATGGGGTCAAAATATGACGACTGTTCGTCGGATATGCGACTTACTGGCATAGGCTATTTGACACATTGGAGATGAGAAACTTGTCGTTGGAATTTTGTCGAATAATCGACACTTTATTAAACATCATATATTCAATGGTACTGTTGTCGATTATCTGACACAAAAAATGGCCAAAATTGCCATTAAAAATCTAATGCTTTGAAGTCGGTTTTGTGATGCTCACATTGTTAGATACCAGAAGCAAAAAACATCGGTAGATATTCTTACATGCGTTGAATTTCTTACGGAACCCGTGTTTAGTCCGAAGGTGATGTCCAACAATGTGGCATTAGATAATCAACAATAGAACAAGATTTTGCAATGGGTGTGTTATCTCTCTGATGCTTCCTTTCCTAGGTATGGAGTAACATGTCTGACATTTCAACATTGGATAATTTCATTATATTAAATTAGTTCGACGAGAGTTTTATATATTAGACACATCATTTTTTTGGTATGGAGTAGCAAGTGTGATAGTTTAGCATCAGATATTTAATGGGATAATAGTTTTGTTCAACGAGAATGTTATAAGTACGACGCTTTCTTCCATTGGTCTTGCATTGAATATCTAACAATTATCCTGTTGGATAAGAGAGGGATATGCAACGAATTCCATGTACCGTCGAATATCTGACGAGTCTCTATACAATAAAAAAAATTATAATTTGATGGCTTTACATGAGGTTTTTTTTATTTCTCCGTGGCTTCATCATATTCATTCCAAAGGTGAAAGAAAAACACCTCTATTCAATAATTCAACCATGTTTGCAGCGTTGGCCTTGCAGACATTCAAAAAGGGCTCCTCGATATGCGGTCCCTATTGGACCTCACACCATTTGGTATAGGATCCCCATCCAGAATATGACTTAGTTTCTGTCTACTTAAACATTTTGCTTGGCTTTAGCTGTCATCAAGAGAGAGAATCACATGTGTGCCTTCGAAAAGTAAGTAGGTGTCTCTGGTGAATGCTCGGTTGGAGGTGTGTCATGGCTCTTCTATTGTAGAGGGAAAATAAAGTGGGCCTCTAAGAGAGAGTTAATAGTACCACCCTAGCAAAGATGCACACAAACATGAAATATTTGTCTAACATCCAGCGGAATAGTCCACAAAGATGCGATGATTGATACACCATTACAACACATTCTCAATATGATAAGCACCAAAATAAGAAAAATACTTAAACTACTTTAGTATAGATGGAAACAAACTGATGGGTGTGGAGCCTGATTATCTTCTTTATTCAGAGGTATCGCCACATTGGACCCCATTTCATAATGTGGTGGCAACGCCACCTGTTTATGTGCGGCGCTAAGGAGGGTGACAGTGATTATTTGGAGCCCCCGCCAGCGGGGGATCTGGGGTAGCACCCTCGAAGCTAAAAATAGATGTAAACTTTCCTTGTAAAATGTTGTAATTTTGTAGTCAATCTGGGCCATTCATTAGGCAAAAATATGATAGTAGAAATTATGTTTAATTTAGGGTTTTTTTCCCTAGAAGGCAACCCCT
This sequence comes from Pinus taeda, assembly GCA_000404065.3. Lineage (NCBI taxonomy): Eukaryota > Viridiplantae > Streptophyta > Pinopsida > Pinales > Pinaceae > Pinus > Pinus taeda. Next base: position 130,912 of record APFE031662682.1, on the reverse strand, counting down.
CGCTATATATGAGGGAATTATATTGCGTCTATGTAGATGTGTATTCTAAGAGAGAAAGAGAGAGGAGATTGTGTGAGAGCGAAGAGGGAATTAAAACATATCTGTTGTAGGTTGTATCTCTTCAGTTTGTTGGATAAAATAAAAGGAAGGACTGGCTGTTTCTCCATGGACGTATATATGTGTCTCTCTTGTTTTATGCGTTTTCTGTGTTTATATTTATGGAATATATGTTATATGTTCCATTGCTCTCTAATATCTAATTTTCTGACAAATAGCATTAGAGCTGAAGGTCTATTTGGATGATAAACTTGCAGGAGAGAAGTGTTCCTGGTTTGAGTGGGAGCAATGGCGGAAGATGGTAGGTTTAGGGTCAAAATATTTAACAGCTGAAAATACCAGCTGTGGAAGATGTAGATGGAAGATTACTTGGATTAGAAAGATATGTACCTACCATTGAGTAGAAAGGCAAAGAAGTCGACGAGTATGACAAACACAAAATGGGATATTCTCGACAGAAAGGCACTTGGAACAATACGACTGTTCTTAGCGGTGTCGGTAGCCTTTAATATTTCAAAGGAAACTACAACAAAGGATTTAATGTCAGCCTTGGCCAAAATATATGAAAAACCCTCAGCCTCAAATAAGGCATTTCTTATGAAACATATATTTAATATGAATATGTCAGAAGGTGGATATGTTGCTGATCATTTAAATGAATTTAATACAATTACCAGTAAGTTAAGTTCTGTACGGGTAACTTTTGATGATGAAGTTAGGGCTTTGTTATTTCTATGCTCATTTCCAAAAAGTTGGAATGGTTTAGTTATGGCCATTAGTAACTCTGTCTCTGGATCTAGTACTTTAAAGTTTGATGATGTTGTCGGTGCAATCCTTAGCGAGGAAATGTGACGGAAAAGCTCCGGTGTGACATCAGGTAATGCTTTGGCTGTAGAGACTAGGGGAAGAAAAATGGAAAGAGGAAAGAGCCCACGATATCGCAGTAAGTCAAGGAAAGGAAAATCCAAGTCGAGATCAGGGATAGTGTGCTGGAAATGTAGGAAGAAAGGACACCTGAAGAAAGACTGCAAGTCTCGGAAGGGAAAAGAAGGAGATGCACAACAAGAAAACAATCATGAAGCAAATGTGACAGGTGATGTGTTGCAAGATGCTTTGATTCTTTCCCTAGAAAATATTATTGATGCTTAGGTGGTAGAATCAGGGGCCTCATTCCATGCCACACCTAATAGGAAACATTTTCATGATTGTGTTCAAGGAGATTTTGGACAGGTTTGATTGGGTGATGATAAACCCGTAAAATCATTAGAGTGGGTACAATTTTCATAAAATAGTAGAATGGAAATCAATGGCTGTTGAAGGAGGTAAGGCATGTTCCGGATCTGAAGAAAATTCGAATTTCAACAGGGCAGTTGGGAGGTGAAGGCTATGTAACTACTTTTATAGATAAAACCTGGAAGGTCACTAAAGGGGCCCTGGTAATAGAAAAAGGAGAAAAGGTTGGTACATTGTATTTATGCAATGGTATTTCTAATTATGTTAATGCTTTAACCTCTACACAAGAAGAAACGACATTGTGGCATCATAGGATCGGGAACACGAGTGAAAAGTGGATGCAGATTCTTCACTCAAGAAATTTGTTTCCAGGTTTGAAGCATGTTGATTTGGAATTCTGTGAGAATTGTGTTTATGGAAAACAAAAGAGAGTCAGATTCCTCAGAGTTGGGAAAGAAAATAAGAGAGAAAAGTTAGAGCTTGTGCATACAGATGTATGGGCACCTGCGTAGGTATCATCTCTCAGTGGCTCTTGTTATTATGTTACTTTTATTGATGATGCAACTAGAAAAACTTGGATTTATTGTATTCGAAGTAAATTTGATGTATTTGATACTTTCAAGAAATGGAAAGCTTTGGTTGAAAATGAGACAGGAAAAAGGTTGAAGTGTCTTAGATCAGACAATGGAGGTGAATATTACATCAAAGAGTTTGATAGGTATTGCTCAGAGAATGGAATTCATAGAGAGAAGATAGTTCCAGGAACACCACAAGAAAATGGTGTGTTGGGCATGGGATCCCTCGCAGTAGGTTTTTGGGGCTCAAAGTCCAAGTTTTGGTCAATTATATTGTAAGACTTTGCAAATTGCGAGCGCGGAGTGCGAAGTCTAGGATGAGTCATAGGGCTGTTCGCCCTAAAATATTGTAATTTAATGTAAAGTTGGGTCGGGCAACCCATGGTCCTTGGACCATGGGATTGTATAAATAGAGTGAGGCTCTAAGTTGTAAAGACAGTCGATGATAGATAGAATAGTGAAGGCATGGTTCGAGGTTAGAGTTGGATCTGAAGTGTACTGGGTCATAGAAGTAGGAAGCGGCTCTGCAGCTGAGTGCGCAGAAGCCTAGAAGAGTCCGCAGCTAAGTGCGCGGACCCCTGCAGCTGAGTGCGTAGGGCAGAGTTGGGTTTGTACTTAGGATTGAAAGTTAATAAAGAGGAGTTTACTCTGTGCATTTGTTCTTGAATCCGTATTTTGATGTAATGCATTACTTTTTACTCTGTTTATTTACTGCACATAATTGATAACTACTTGTATGAATTATTATATATGAAAATAATCTAAGTAATTATCTAACAGAGCCTAATTAAGGAAGACTTGGGGTAAATAGCATGGGTCGCGCTGTGGCTAGAGCTGGGCGAAGACAATATCGCAGGGCGCGGGGTGCCCACTAATGCACGTAGCACGATAAGCATGAAGGTTGGACCGCGCACCAATCACCTCCTATTAGACATCCCCAGGGCACAAAAACTTGGTTCTAGCACCCTCCCATACTACTTCGGGTGAGGAGCATGCACTGTTGCCGAAAGGGCCAGTAGTACCTGGATTTGCTTGGCTAAATCACTTTTGAACCTGGGTCAGGCCCCACTAAGCCAACAAATGGTTCCATTGTCGGGACCAGGATCTACATAAGGGATGTCTGTCGTGCCACTGGAACCCAACAAAGAACGAAATTTAAGAGTGGTTTGACAAGAAGATTCACGAGTTCACGACACAGGAAAACATAACTCCACAAGTATCTAAGGAAAAGTCGTTAGAGCGCTACGTGTATATGGAAATCCATAAGATTTTCTTTGCATCCTTTCCTTTTGAGCTATATGAGTGGATCACAAAGTTAGCTGACAGCCAGGGAAGGTGTAGGCTCAACAAACCAATAGTGTGGACTCCGGAATTAGTGCGCAGACTAGAAGCATCATAAAATTGTGTGAGCTGTGGACCATTGGCTCGACCGGATAATAGGGGGATTTATCATTGAGTTTGTGGCAGACACGACTGTGAGCTATAGCGAGGAAAAACAATGCTTTCTCAAAGGACCACGAGGTAAGTATATTAAATATTTGAATACTTGGATTAAGATGCCATTATTTGAAAAAAGGGTCATGTGAATACATTAATGTTTGGGACTACGCGGAGCGGAAAGATCTACAAGGGTAGCGAAGAATTAGAGGACAGTCCCTTAATTTCACCTTCACGAGAGAGCGAGGAAGAGTTCACTAAGGTCTCTCTGAGAAGCGCAGTTAGTTTGATAATGCAACACATTCCGCGATTACCACCTCCACCCACACCACCACCAGCTTCATCTCCATCACCTCCATCTCCACCCACTCCACCTCCACAGTTCAGTATGGCGAGCACTATCAAACTACCAGTATTCAGAGGAGTACGGAATGAAGATCCAAACCAATTCTGGTTCGTGGTAAGAGAATTATGCGAAGCACAAGGTGTCACGGACGACAATAATAAGAAGGCTACATTGGTGAGCGCACTGCAGGATCACACATTAACATGGTATATCAAGCACTCTAATGACCACCCAAACACAGGGAGAACAAAGATCTAGAATGCGCTGAATAGGGAATTTAGCAGGCCAAAGTCAGAAACACAGTCAATCATCGGGTTTAAAGAAATCACGATGCTCTCGGGCGAGACTCCATGGGATCTGGATCAACGGCTGAAGAGTACAATCCATGAAGCCAATATGATGTTGATAGATGGACAACATCATGCATAGTTTGTAGCATCTCTGACACCGCACTTGAGGATGGCGTTGTCACAACAGAAACTTTCCACCCAGGCCGAAGCGTTGAAAATGGCAATGAGATTACATGAGACCCTGATACAAGACCCTAGATTGGGAGTTCAACAAATCCATGTGCAACTACAAAATCTGTGTTTGGAAATGCAAAGTTTGAAGCAGGATAGGGCACCGTGGCCAAAGGTGCACGAGGAAGTATGGTGCATAAAATGCAAAGGCCAGGGTCATGACAAGGATCACCGTCCAGTGTTCGCGAACTACTCGGTAGGAGGAGGGCCAATGCCATTGAGACCGGAGGTAGAGGCGGAGCCGAGTGCAGCACCCACTTTATGGTGTGCGATCTATCAGATAGGAGGGAAACACACGATGGATAATTGTCATTTGTTGCAGAAGTATACGCAGACACCCCAAAAATTGTTTTGTAATTTCTGTAGGCCAGTAGGCCATGATGAGCGCACTTTCTACAGTTATGAGCTAATGATGGATCAGACCCCTGTGTATAAGATGCAGACCGAAACATGAGCCCTCGACCTAGATGCGGGGATGGTGCACACTGGATTTCAAGGGTGAGGTTGAGGACGAGGTGGAATGGGACCAGGAAGGGGCCGCGAACAATTAATCTATTACAATTGCGGAGGACCAGGGCACTATGCCCGTGATTGTACCAACCCGATAAGGATGTCTTGTTCGTATTGTGCTCAGTTTGATCATGAAACAATAGACTGTCCTACATTGATCACAAGGATGCACAAAAAAGGGGTGTTCCAGCCTCCCCCGACTCAAAATATACAAATGATGAGGCCTGAGCCATGCGAAGAGGACTCGAATGTAAACATGATGCTCAGAAGTGGTAAAACCACGGGAGAGGATACGGGGAAGCAACCAGAGGAAAGTATGTGGTTTCACAAGGCTCCTACAAAGGAACCTGAGTTTGACTTAGAACACGCAAAGGAGACATTCATGGAAGCTAAGAAGAGCTTCACAAAGGCCTCCACTTCAGGGAGTAAGGATCCTTCAATTCTCACTACCTTTCTAGAGACATGCATGAAATTGCTGCGTGATAGCAAGGCAGTTAAAGGACTATAGGAACTGATCACTAGGTGTGCGGGATTAGGAGAACTGTGTGTAGTCCAGAAATTGGGGAAGCATGCATTGCACACTAGAAGGGAAATGAGGTTGACTGCGTAGATTGGCGAGTATGAAATGGATTAGGTAATCCTAGATCTAGGTTTGGACGTGAATGTTTTACCGAAGCAAACATGGGAATGCATGGGTAGACCTGCATTACAATGGTCCCCTATTCAATTATGAATGGAGAAGAAACAAAATATTTTTCCCATGGGGAGGTTGAAAGGGGTAATAGGTTATATTGAAGGCGCGAGCGCACAGGCGAATTTTGAAGTAATAGAGATTGTTGATGACAACAATCCCTATCTCGCACTGTTAGGAATATACTGGGCCACCGATATGAATGGAGCCATCAACCTGAAGAAGCACAAAATGATCTTCGAAAAAATCATTACGATAATAGTCCCACTGGACCCAGCCAAAGGAGCGTGCTACACTAAACCAATGCGTGACAATGATCTTGATTGTATTTACAAGATAACTGTGCGAGACTAGGATTGGGTGAATCTGACTACAGATGGGATGATCTCATGGGAGTGCAAAAGCTCATGCACTTCGGATTCAGATGAAGAAGTAGAGCGATGGCAGAATCAGTTGCATGAAGTAACAACGCTGAATTGAAACATGATGATTAGATCACTGCGTTGCATGACAACAGAGGCAAGAGAGTTGCCGACATATGACAGATTGATGGCGGTGGATGAATTCCTAAGAGAATTTGAAAGCGTAGTACTGGAACAACAACGGTTCGATGCATTGAAGTGGGCACTATGCGCAACACTCGCACGATGGTGGGGTAGACATCAAGGAAATTTTGAGGACTGGCTTTGATGTAGAAGGATGATGTGCATACAGTTTGGAAGCCCCCAGTCTCGAACAAGAGTCAGCCAGCAAGGACGGAGCAACTTGTGGGCCCAGCTATCTCGATGGGTACAGACATGTGTTGTGTAGCCCAAAAAAGCCCACCCCAAGCTTAGGATCGAAAATTGGAACGTCGCCTTTGTAAAGGAAATCATGCATGCAAGTTGGGGAAGCATGCATTGCCCAGGAAAGGCGACGTGCACCACAAATGTTCCGGGTGGAAGCATTCAATAAGGTGTGTGGAGTCCTGAACAGGGTTCACTAGGCGAGATGAATTGATTGGGACCTATGCGTGCCACTGGTTTGATGGGCCTATAGGACCATGTTCAAAAACCTGAGTGCGGAGACGATTCCAAAGCTGAGGAACATAGTCGAGACCATAATTTTGGAGGAAAAGAATCCTCACACAATAACTCTCATAAATGGGACAGTACACAAGGACCACGATGAAGGAATTATGCAGCTACGTGAGGGTGAACATATGCAGATTCAGGGAGCTATTCGGTGAGGGAAACTTAAAGTTTGCAAACTCGAAGAAGATCGAGTACGACTGAGGAAGAAAAGCATGTTAATGAATGCGTGTTAGAAAATTATATATTATAGAGCAATGGAACATATAAAATATTGTAGAAATATAAACTTAGAAAAACACATAAAACAAGAGAGACACAGATATACGTGGTTCACCTAGTTTGGGCTACGTCCACCCCGAACAACCAGTCCTTCCCTTCTATTATCCAGCAAAATGAAGAGACACAACCTATAGCAAATCCGCTGTAATATCCTCTGTTTTCTCTCACAGTCTCACCTCTATGTTTCTTGCTCACACACATAGAATACACATCTATTACACAGCCTCAAATACAATGCCCTCATACAAAGAGAGGGGTTGCCTTCTAGGGCAAAAAACCATAAACTAAACATAAGTTCTACCGTCAGATCATCCACCTAATGAATGGCCCAGATTGACTAGAAATTACTATACTTTTACAAGGCAAATTTACATCTATTTTTAGCTTCGAGGGCATTTCCCCTGAGCCCCCATTGGGGGACCGCTGGCCCCCGGACCCCCCAGCCGGGGGGGATCGGTCCCCCCGGACCCCCACGGGGGGGAGAAGTCCCCCCCGCACCCCTCCGGGTGGAGGGGTGTACAAACTTCTTGGAGTATACATCCGGCTAAAACAAAGACCTCTGAATAATCATGCTCCACACACAACAATGCGGAGATTAGAAAACTGGAAAACGAAATCGCGCAAGCATGTCTCGTCGATAAATTAAGAATGACAAGACAACATATGGAAAACCATACTATTGCATTAGAAGATTGTCGTTGAGAATTTGTGACTCTGCTACCATGGCTATGACCACACCTTACCAAACAAAGTAACCAGGGGAGCACATCACATAAGGAAGAATGTGCGACGCTGACTGTCATGAGGGTAATTGAGGAGTGCCCACTGACTAGGCTAGAAGGTGAACTAAAGTCTCATATAGGTGGTGCAACCACCTAACTGGCCATGAGGAGCATAGTCTCAGCATTCCAAGCAGTTGAAAGAGAGTGCGAGACTATAAAAAAGTCTATGGGGGAGCTGCGCAATAAGGAGGTTACGAGTAGGATTGGCATGTCACAAGGGTCATGCCCATGCAGAGGGGGCTGCGCTACCGCACAGGTAGGTTGGGAAGTGACTGTTGGTGTCATTGTTCATGACAAGATGTCCAATTTAAGACAAAGAGGAATGGGCGGCGAGCAATTAAGACACGAATTAAGAGCTAGATTTTGGATGATCTACCGCCAGGAATGAATTAATGACTCAGAAATGGGGGGAACGGTCAAATTCAAATTCGAAAGATGCTATAAAACTACCAAGGCTGGCCATGAGACAACACTTGTTTGGTTGAGACTTGAGCTGTTACACAAAGCACAAAGTGTTGAGCGCCAAGTAGTGTTTGAGCCCCTAAAGTCACGAACAACTACAGACAACTCGAACAAGATGAAAACTACCAGGAGAGGTGTCGGTTTTGTCAAAATTACCACCGAGGAAGTCGCGTAGAGCCCTACAGCGCTGGTGGGGGATGCGCCAGAAATCTTGAAATCACCTCGAACACCGAGGCCCAAGAAGGACAAGCAAACAACAACACCGGTCTGCATGTCCCCACAAAATTTGCGGTTTGGTAAGCTTTCCATGGAGGAAAAGGGAAAGGCTGTCAACCTTGAGGCAGATGATGAGGAGGAGGACCTACAGGCTCTCGTAGATGAGATAGAGGTGGATCAAGAAATGGAAGAATACATCCAACCAGTGCGTGCTGCAGCAAAACTACCCGAGTACGTTCCTCTATGTAAAGGGAAAGCTAAGGTACCTAAGGATTTGGATGCCGCTAAAAGTGTGCTTCAAACCCCGCTCCTCCCAGATGGAATTCTGTTTGAGGGTTCGGTTTTGGGCTGCGTGCCCACAATGAAATTTAAAGACTAGGACCTCGCAGATAGTGAAACATTCCCCCATTTACAGACTAAAAACCTTATGGAATAGAGCAAGGAGGGGTCAGTTACAGCAGTAGAGCTGCAGAAATGGTTGCGCAGTGTGGAAAAGGCTGGGTTACTCCACCTCCTATGGATTCCGCATTTTCACCGTGCACCGATCACGATATTTTTCATGAGGAAGTTGCTTTGCCTGGTGCATGATGGGTACTTATGGCTGAAGGAGCCTATTCCCATCATGATGGAGTTTATTCATAGGATTTCCCAGCTTCCCTATAAGGGAAGGGACCCCGTGGAGATAGTTAGCCAAAGCAGATATTTGGAGCTCGCCGAGGCCATGAAGAAGAAGTATAAATTAGAAAAGAAGAAGAGAGGATACATAATTAGTAGCATTCCAGACAAAGGGGTGCGTGCAACCACCTAACTGCTGGCCGGGAAGGTGATGAGAAAATGCCGCAAAGACGAGGTACCCACATCGGTTGTTGCGCTGGCAGAACAATGCGCGGAGGGGGTTCAATTCAATTGGGACGCCTTCCTCTGTGAAGAATTCCTCACCAACTGCAAGGAAGTCCAGGAGCAAGGAAAGACCTTCCACTATGCGTGGTTTCTCTTGTCCATCTTATTGGTGACAGGGGAACTGCTTGAGGACAATCAGTTCTCTCCTCTTGAACAGGACTTGCCAGAGGCCGCAAAATATGCGTCGCTCTGGGCTATGAAGGACACCGCATGGATCCGCGAGACCAAGATTTCTGGGTGCTCATGGAGGCAAGCATCCGAATGTGGATTAACAAAAGGCTGCGCCTATCCCCCACAATGTACAACAGTCTGTGGAGATTTGCATATTTCAAGGCGAATATGCATAATGTGTATATTAAGGTGCGTAAGGATCCAGTGCAGAACTGGACCAAACTTCCTTTCATCACGATTGATGATGCCATTATCACCGTGCTCAACTCATGGCCTCCTGGGTGGCACACCCCGAATTTGGCGGAGCATGGTACAAAAACAGAAGGATGCCACCAAGCTACTGGCTCAGTAGAAGCGTAATGAGCAGTTGGTCGTGGAGGTAAGGGCCTTTCACAAGGCAGTGAAGGTCACCACAGAGAAAACCAAGGTCGTCGAAAAAGAAACAATAGCACAGGTAACAGGGACCACCACAACACGGGAGGAAGGAGGCCCGGACTTGACCATGGGATAGGGAAGAAAGGACACAACAGAAGGTGTGGACCCAAGCATGACATCTACAAAACTAAAACGACAGTGCAGTACAAAACGAGCAGGCCCACGGAAAAAGACCAAGATTTCCAAACTAGACAGTGAACTTACTACACTGACAGAGGGTGACCTCTATGACATTGGCGACACAGTTCGCGAGGTCACCAGGGAAGTGCTCTAGGAAGCGATGAATGAGCAGCAGAATGTGTTGGGGGCCCTCAGGGCCCAGCCGTAGGAACTTTAGGTGAGGTCCCCACAGGAGGGAATAGTGGTCACCTACAGTGCCGCAGGTGCATCGACAACGGAGCAGTTGCTGCAGGGTAAAATGGTTAATAACATCGTGCTGCAGGAAGGAGCACTAACAACGGAAAGCATGGAGGACAGAGCCACGGTGGGCCGGATCAAGGGACTTGGCCTAAACTTGGATGCCCTTCTGCAGGATACATTATACTAGCTACAGGACGGAGCGACAGCAGAACTCCACACTAGGGAAGGACGCGCAGTACAGATGCTCAGTGAACAGTGAATCAACATTGAGAAGCTTAGTCTACAACGCGATCAAGTGCTGGCATAGAATCAACAACTGGAGAAAATGGTAGAGGAAGCATGTCGCCACGTTCTAGAGCTAGAAATTGTGACAGACCTCCCAGTTGGAGTGCGAATTCATAGATTGGCTAGTGGATTATGCGAGGCAAAGGAGGAAGAAATGAGGATACAGTTGGACCTCAACCTTCAGATTTTTGAACTACGATTAAAGGTGCAGTCATCCACACCCCCAAAAGTTAGGGAACAATGCATTGGCGCTATCCAAAAAAGGCTGGAGGAAATTGAACAGGAAATGTAGACCTGTACTACTATGTTGGAAGAATCCTTCATGGTCCTCACTTCCTTACAGGAGGACCCCACCATACAATGCCTGGAAATAGAGGCGCGAGAGCTTCAAGTGCAGTATGACAGTGTGCGTGGAATGACACAGACAGTTGTCCTGACCCAACGGCTGGCGAGGCTACAATAGGTGAAGGCTTTGAAGGAATAGGTGGATGCCGTGCGACAGAAAGAAGTAGTACTTAAAGCATGCGTCCAACCTTGGATTGATAAGGCCTTCCTCATCACTGCCTACATTGAAGGAAATCTCACACAGATGAAAGTGATGCATGCCTTAAGACAGGCGTTTGCCCCTGACAGTGAGCATTTAGCCAAAAGAGTAGAGCAGATCCAACAGACGACAGAATAGCGCATTGCGGATCTTTGCACAGCACATGCACAGTTGGAGGGGCTTCGTGCTAAGATTGCCGCACCAGCAGAGTGACTCAGGATGAGTCACGATGATTGTGTTAGGGGCCTGTTGGGCATGGGATCCCTCGCAACAGGTTTTTGAGGCTCAAAGCCCAAGTTTTGGTCAATTATAGTGTAAGACTCCACAAATTGTGGGTGTGGAGCGTGAAGTCTAGGATGAGTCATAGGGCTGTCTACCCTAAAATATTGTAATTTAATGTAAAGTTGGGTCAGCCTACCCATGGTCCGCGGACCATGGGATTGTATAAATAGAGCGAGGCTCTAAGTTGTAAAGGCGTCAATGATAGATAGAATAACGAAGGCATGGTTCGAGGTAAGAGTTGGATTTGAAGTGTACTGGGTCATAGTAGTAGGAAGAGGCTCTGTAGATGAGTGCGCAGAGGCTTAGAAGAGTCCACAGCTGAGTGCGTGGACCCCTACAGCTGAGTGCACAGGGCAGATTCGGGTCTATACTTGGGATTGAAAGTTAATAAAGAGGAGTTTACTCTGTGCATCTGTTCTTGAATCCATATTTTGATGTTATGCATTACTTTTTACTCTGTTTATTTACTGCACACAATTATAACTACTTGTATGAATGCTTTTATATGAAAATAATCTAAATAATCAGCTAACAGAGCCTAATTAAGGAAGATTTGGGTAAATAACATGGGTCGTGCTGCGGCTAGAACTGCATGAAGACAATATTGCAGGGCGCGGGGTGCCCAATGATGCGCGTAGCATGGTAAGCACGAAGGTTGGACCGCGCACCAATCACCTTCTATCAGACATCCCCAGGGTGTGAAAACATGGTTCTAGCACCCTCCATAATACTTCGGGTGAGACCTCAGTCTGCGCTCCACTGATTGTTGTCGAAAGGGCTAGTAGTACCAGGATTTGCTTGGATAAATCACTTTTGAACTTGGGTCAGGCCCCACTAAGCCAACATGATGTGTTAGAAGGATGAACAGGACAATCATGGAGCGTGTAAGGTGCATGAGTTTGCATGCATGATTGCCTTTACAATTTTGGGTAGATGCTGTAGATACTGCTGTTTATCTAATAAACAGAGGGCCTTCAAGTTCCTTGAATGGTGGTCTTCCAGAGGAGGCATGGACAAGTAAAAAGGTAAACTACTCATTTTTAAAGACTTTTGGTTGTGAAGCCTTTGTCCACATTAATAAAGAAAATAGAACAAAGCTTGAGGCAAAATCAAAGAAATGTACCTTTATTAGATATGGTGTTAATGATTTTGGTTATCACTTTTATGATTATGAAAACACAAAATCATTAGGAGTAGAGATGTCATATTCAATGAAAAGGTTTTGTATAAGGATAAGATGTAGGAAAAGAAACAGGAAAAAGAAAATAGAGAATACACAGTGCTTGACGAGATCATAGAAGAAGTGAAGGTTCCTGAAAATCATAATGATCAACATCTAGAAAAACAACAACAACAATAAGAACAACAAGCACCTCAAACACTTGAAAGTGGTGTTAGAAGATCTACCAGTATAAGTAGACCCCTTGAACGATACTCTCCTTCATTATATTATGTATTGTTGACTGATTTTGGTGAGCCATAATGTTATGAAGAAGCAGTGCAGGTAGAAACCATGAATATGTGGGAGAAATCCATGAAAGAAGAGATGGACTCCTTATCACATAACTAGACTTGGGACTTAGTCAGGTTGCCTGTAGGTAAAACAACATTACAGAATAAATGGGTTTGCAGATTGAAGGAAGAAGATGGAGGTAGAAAAAGGTATAAAGCTAGACTTGTGGTGAAGGGGTTTGCATAGAAAAAGGGTATAGAATTTGATGAGATATTTTGTCCTGCTATTAAAATGACTTCAATTAGAACTATTTTAAGTCTAGTAGTAGCTGAAGATTTGCATCTTGAGCAGATAGATGTAAATACAACCTTTCTCCATGGGGATTTGGAGGAAGAGATATATATACAACAACCACAAGGATATTAGGTAAAAGGGAAGTAGAAACTAGTGTGCAGGTTGAAGAAGAGCTTGTATGGGTTAAAATAGGCTCCAAGGTAGTGGTATCTAAAATTTTATAGGTTTATGTTTGAACAAGGTTATATACTAGATGTCACTTTGATCATTGTGTTTATCTAAAAAGGCAAAATTATGGTAGCTATATTATATTGTTATTGTATGTAGATGACATGCTTATTGCAAGTTCTAACATGCAGGAAATAAATGTGCTCAAAAGAAAATTGGAAAACTCATTTGCAATGAAGGATTTGGGAGCTGCAAAACAATCCTTGGTATGAGAATAACTAGAGACATGAAGAATCGAAAATTAACATTGTTTTAGAGTGAGTACATAGAAAAGGTGTTGAAAAGATTTAATATGTAGAATGCAAAACCAGTTAGTATACCTTTGGTTAGCCTTTTCAAACTAGTAAGGAGGTGTGTCCCAAGACTTAGGAAGAAATGGCTTATATGTTTAAAGTTCCATATGCATCAACAGTTGGAAGCTTAATGTATGCAATGGTCTGCACAAGGCTTGATATTGCACATGAAGTGGGAGTTGTAAGCAAGTACATGAAAAATCTAAGAACAGAACATTGGATGGCGGTAAAGTGGATTCTCAGGTATTTGAGAGGTACCACAAATAAGGAATTATGCTTTGGTGGTTCAAACATAGCTCTATGGGGATATGTTGATGCAGATATGGTGGGCGATAGAGATAATAGGAGGAGCACCATAGGGTATGTGTTTAATGTAGGTGGAACAACTGTCAGTTGGGTTTCAATACTAAAAATTGTTGTTGCATTATTAGCGGCGGAAGCAGAGTATGTTGTTGCTACAAAGGCTAGTAAAGAAATGATTTGGTTACAAAGGTTTCTGGATAAATTGCATAAGAAGCAGAAGTTGGGTAGGTTATACACTGACAACTAGAGTGCCGTACATATTACAAAGAACTTTGCATTTCATTTGAAGACTAAACATATATAGCTCAAGTACCATTTCATACGATCAATGTTGGAAGATGGACAATTGAAGCTGGAAAAGATACACACTAGTCAAAATCCTGCAAATATGTTAACAAAATTTGTAACCAAGGAGAAATTGATATTTTGCTCAATTTCAATTGGTCTTCAAGTATGACGATGAAGATGAGAAATAGCCAGGTCCAAAGTGGAGTCATTTTCCAACAAATTAAGTGGCGATGAAGTTACTCTAATCAGTCTCCAAGTGGGAGATTGTTGGGTGTGGAGCCTGATTATCTTCTTTATTCAGAGGTATCACCGCATTGGACCCCATTTCGCAATGTGGCAGCAATGTGGCCCGTTTATGTGCGCTGCCATGGGGGTCCAGGAGGGGGCAACGACGATTATTTGGAGCCTCCCCCCCTGGCGGGGGATCAGGGGCAATGCCCCCAAAGCTAAAAATAGATGTAAAATTGCCTTGTAAAATGTTGTAATTTTGTAGTCAATATTGGCCGTTCATTAGGTAGAAATCTGATAGTAGAAATTATGTTTAATTTAGGGTTTTTTTCCCTAGAAGGAAACCCCTCGCTATATATGAGGGAATTGTATTGCGTCTATGTAGATGTGTATTCTGAGCGAGAAAGAGAGAGGAGATTGTGTGAGAGTGAAGACGGAATTACGACACATCTTCAGTGGGTTGTATCTCTTCAGTTTGCTGGATAATATAAAAGGAAGGACTAGCTGTTTCTCCGTGGACGTAGCCCAAATTGGGTGAACCACATATATCTGTGTCTCTCTTGTTTTATGCATTTTCCGTGTTTATATTTCTGCAATATATGTTATGTGTTCCATTGCTATGTAATATATAATTTTCTAACAAAAACATGAATCATAAACATTGACAAAACAATCTTACAAATATTTGTAATCCATGCATGAAGAACGTGTTGGCCGTAAGGCTTCAAATATTAAGTAAAAGTCACAAGACATATGAATACAACGAACACCACTAGCTCCAATAGTGGAGTGTTGGAGTCACTTCTTGCTCCCCAAAAGTACTAACTTATATCTTTGATGCCTTATGGGAGAAGTGAGTGTGAAAAGTCCTTTGCTTGTACAATGAAGGTGTATATATAACCAATGGGGTGATACTTCACCCCCCTTGTTACTCTTGGACTACCCTCATGAATGTTTGAATTCCCCATGACTTTTCAACACTTACACGACTCTTTAAATTCTATACATGTTCTTGGGACTTCCACTTTACAATACATTTTCAAATAAGAATTTATAACAATCCAAAAAATGATGTGGCACATGATGGCTCATGACTTGACATGACATGACAGTAATTACTTGGACTACATGATGACATGGAAATGTCAATCCATTCTTTGTTGCTTCTTTCTTTGTGTCTTCTTGAAGATGATTTCTTCTTCCACCTCCATATTGCTTAGAGATGAGGAGTCTTTAGAGTTATTAGATATTTATCTGTTTTCACAAACTCATGTTCCTTTGCTTCCTCCTGATTGATCAACTTGTATCTTCATCTATTGAGGTGTCTTCTATCATGGTCTGCTTCTCCATATCCTTCATCATCATCTTGTAATAGCATGATAGAGTACTTGCATATGAAATTCACTCATGACAAGATGGTATCAGTATGATAAAACCCTAGTCTTAGATGTTGCATGATGATCCACTAACTGAGCTTCTGAGGACCTAACCTAGGTATTCTAACTAAACCAAATTTATCATATAATTTAATTACAATAAACAGAAAATATAACATGTTTATAAATCTACATTTACTTGATAAAAACATACAAGTAAAATTTAATCAACGACATATTAAACATGTAATAAATTTCATTTGCAACAATTTACATAAATAAAACAACAAATCGAAGAATACCTGTTCCAGTGGTTTGGTTGGGACGCTCTTGACTCTGTTCAGATGCTGCTCTAGCTACTCGACTGAATTTACCTCCAAACCAACAAGGAATGATTTCCTATCCCAGAGAACCTCCACATGTTCACTAGCCCTCCAAGCCCAAGTCCAACGAGTTGTAGTGTGTCCAAGTTAAAACCAACACTCTCCAATAGATCCATGTTTGAGTTCTCTCATTTTTCTCTCCATTCTCTCCCTTCTCTTTCTCCACATTCCTCCCCAAAACAAAATCCTCCAATGAAAAAACAAAGACCAAGGATTCCCCCCACTCCTCTCATCCTCCTTCCCTTTTATGCCTCTTCCTCCCATCCACTTTAACCACCTATCATTAATGTCATGAATACCCCCTCATCCTTTTATTTTAATATCCTTTATTTTTTTTTATCATATATTATCAAAATGTAGATTTGAGAAGACACCTTGGGAATAGAAATATGGATATTTAATTTAGAAATAAATTGGAGAAGACCATACCATATCCAAAAGTAGATTTGAGAAGACACCTTGGGAATAGAAATATAGATATTTGATTTAGGAATAAATTGCAGAAGACTATATCTGATCCAAAAGTAGATTTGAGAAGACACCTTGGAAATTGAATAATAAAAAATAATAAAAATTTATATCAGTAAAATAAAATTACAGATTCACAAGTGTAGGTATATACTAGTATCACTTAATAATTATAAGTCAATATTTTTAGCTCAATTAAACACTAATAAAAATTAGCATGATAGGATCAAGTAGGGAATTACATACACCCCTCCTTCAGAAATAGAGAGAGATATAGTAGTCAAATTAAGTAACTCAAGCAATGATACCACTTCCCATCAAGAGTCACCAACTAAAATATAGCCTCCTATCCTCCCTAACCTACTTACGCTCCCATCCTATCCATCCTATGCTTCAATATACTATGGCATCAACTATACCGATATAACCCCTAATAAAACTAATATGGTGGAAGCGTCGAGTATATCGACCTAACTTCCCCAACAAGGAACTGGAAATTGTCATCACACGTCTAAGGGAGTGTGTCCATCACTTCCCTCCCATGATTCTAGGCTTGGAGGTTACACATTGGAAAATTCCTCCACCCCTTCTCAAAACTAGGGTCAACACCCTAATATGGACCACACTACGACTCTAGTTGGATACTTATCATCAAATAATTTAGTCAAGCAGTCATGTCACCTTCCATTTGTACTTTACCCATGTCATATTAGTGCATATCAAGTATATATGAAATGTAAAAGAATAATGTAAATCATAAAATTCCTCATTGGATGTCTCAACATCCCCCATTCAATAACATTGATCTTGGCTAT
Source organism: Pinus taeda (assembly GCA_000404065.3). Lineage (NCBI taxonomy): Eukaryota > Viridiplantae > Streptophyta > Pinopsida > Pinales > Pinaceae > Pinus > Pinus taeda. The sequence continues at coordinate 113,624 of APFE031662682.1, read as the reverse complement.
TACATAATCCTTTCCAATCTACAGGTTAGTTTCTCATCTAGGAATATATATATATAATATATATATATATATATATATATAGGAACAAGTGATCATAATCATCGTTTTATTAAGTTTGGTAGCCACATACCTACCTATTTTTCATTTAGTATCGGCGTTATGGAAGTAGATCCTACATCAGATAAATCATAACTTCGATAAATTATTCATTAGATAAATCATATCTAAATAAACCACAATCTAGAAATTCATATGTGAGATAATTCATACATCAAATACTTTAATCAAAAAGCATAATCCATCAAGTGTTTTATCAATAAGTTCACCTGTCCAAATGAAATTCATCAATATTGTATAGCATTCATAAATGAAACAACACGAAATACAAATAAAGCCTCAACATATCTATCTATATAGAGAAAATGGCATAATGCATGGTAAAAAAGGGACGGTTTGTTGCAACCTATAGTTTATGCATCCTCCCAACTAGTAGATCCTAGTTTAAGTAAGGAACAAAGAAGCAAGTCTATTTATTTTAATTTAACTATTGAATAAATGAATGTATTATATAAAAACTTCCAAAGAGGTAAAATATCTTTCACATCAACTCCTAATTTTATATACACCTTATATCATACATAGAATATTTTCCCTATATGAATGGAAAATATGATCATTAATAAACCTTTATCCACCCATATTCGTGCAATGGACTACAAGCACATCATTATGGAGAAAGTATCTACTATATTTCATTCCTATCAAGATTAAATCCTCATTTCCAATTTGCATAATTTTTAATGGATTGTCATTTATTAATCATCATTCCATAAAACACACAATAACCTTTGTATGAATAAAATTGAAAAGTTTCTAATCACTTGATCATTATAGACCCCAATCACTAGTATCTTACTAGGATAAGCTAACCTATTTACATGAAAGACATTGAATTTTTTTTTATCTTAAAACACTACAATACCATCTCAACCTTCCACCACTTAAAAATTTCTCAATGTTTCATGAACATTTAAATGTTATACATTTCACTAATAAATAAAGGCTCTATCTTATCATGGATTTATATACAATCTATTCAACCATAAAATTATTGTTTTTAAGTTCCACGTAAAGTAGAATCATTGAAATTAAATATCACTAATTTTAAATTTGGATAATATTTAACTATTAAAATGAAAACATCAAGTATGTTGTCAATACACTTAATTTTACATAATGTATACATTAATCTATATTACAATGGTTTTAACTTAAATTATCCCTTTAAGCATGTAGGCACCTAGTTCAATGGTGGTTTGAAGATTCAAAATGGCTAATAATATTAGATGTAAATGGAAATTCATACCTTAAATTGTGATTAAGACACGTGAACCTTGAATCAATAAATACAAGGTTTGCAATTTTCCCTTCTAAAATAAATATTAAATTAACTTTATTCAATTTTTTTTTTTTTTTTTTTTTTTTTTTTTACAATCGAGCTAAAGGAACTCTCTACGATGGTGAAACTCGTCTATTTCTTCGCAACAATGGCAAGTTTGTTTACATGTATAACATGGGAGGAATTGTAGAGTACTGTTTTGCTCTAGCCACAACATTAGCTATTCTCGCGACGCTATTGCCATATACAGAGTTCATTGTTCTTGGATGTGCTGCCTTTATCGCATATGGTGCAATGAGACAAGAAACTAACCTGCATGCTAGAGAAAGTGTTGCTGTCATTGGTATTGGTGGGGTAGGATCTAATTGTTTGAATTTCACCATTTTCATTTTTTTTCACATGAAAATGTTTCCTCCAAATGTAGATTCCCCCATTGCACGTTTGTTTTCTTCACCTGAAAAATGTAGAGAGAAAAAAAAATCACTCTTAGAAATTTGAAAGTTTGTCTCCCATGAAACGAAAATTGATTGTTTTATTCACCTGACAAATGTAGAGAGAAAAAAAAATTCACACTTAGAACTCTGAAAGTTCGTCTCCTGTGAAACGAAAATTGCATTAATTTTGTTCAGACAGGGATCCATATTCAATTCACTAAATGAAAGCTCCCTTATTTTAGAAATACTTCCGGATGAGTATTGGAGAGCTCTTCCACCTTCTAAGGACACAAAGGTAGAATTATAATCATGTTGGGATTCAACACCCAACAATCGTTCCATAGATTGTGCTTACTTTATTTCAACATACAAGGTATAGTATTAGTGACAGTTCTTGCTGTTGTTCAAATTTAATTGTAATAACTTATGAATGACCATTTAGCCAGTGCTAAGAAATGAGAATGATAATACTACGACTTTTGTTAAAATTCAACTTACAATTTTTGCTCTTGTTGTAAACGCTAAATCCCGATACCTCGTAGTCAATGGTCATTATAAATCTAGTGGGGTTACAATAAATATATGTAAACAAGGCTATCTTACAGAAGGCTTGAGCGCTAATATTGATGATGATTTGGACACTTTCACATATCTTTCTTTCTTACATGGGTGTGTTAAGGAAAATTCACTCCTAGAAGGATAATCCGTCCATGCCCATGCCCACATTATTAGACCAGATTGAAATCACCTAATGTATTTCTGGGTAATTCCCTAGTTACTATGTATTCTAAGTGCAACAATATGGTTAAAGTAGCATCAAATGCATGGTTATCAAATTTTGTATTGTTTATAAAATAATACAATCAAAATTTCGAGAAGAAAATGATCTCCCTTATATATATATATTATGGAAGAAATTTTACATGGCAGTTTTGGTGGGTCTTAGGGTCCAGATTTTAAATCAAAGGTCTAATACCATATGTGAGGACCTAACCTAGGTCTTATAACTAAACCAAATTGATCATATAATTGAATTATAATAAGCAAAAACTATAACATGTTTATAACTCTACATTTACTTGATAAAACATACAAGTAAAATTTAATCAACAAGAGGGCTCAGAGGAAGATCCTAAAAAGGGCTGAAGCAATCCCAAAGATCAAATTCTTTATGTGGACTCTTCTCCATGGAAAAATTTTAACTGCTGAGAACCTCAGGAAGAGAGGCTTCTTCGGGCCCTCCAGGTGCCCCAATTGTCAAACGGCGGACGAATCCCTTCAGCATCTGTTTATATCTTGCCCCTTTGCTGCCCATTGCTGGAACAACATAACACCTTCCGTCCCCTCCATTTGGAATCCACAGCAATCTATCATTGAAATTTTAAACAACTGGAGAAGGAGCTATCCCTGGCAATCAGAAAATCAAAACCCAGCCAGAAGAATGTGGAACGCCATCCCGTTCGCTCTTTTGTGGCGCATCTGGATTGCCCGAAATAGTTCGATCTTCCGAGATAAAGTTACCACAACCAAACACGTCATTCTCAAAGCCACCAGTCTTGAAACGGAAACAATAGCAGTCAAGCTAACTCAGAGAATCGATCCCGACAGGTTATGGACAGAGGAGAGAAGTTTCATTTCGAATTTAATAGAAAGGTCCAGCATCATCCCAGCAACTAAGATCCGTAAACCCCCTGGAAAATCAAAGAATATCGAATGGAAAATCCGCCTTTCAAAAGAGGAATTCGGTAAATGGCTTCTGGCAAAGAATACTTATTCATTATTCTTCGACGGAGCGTCCAAGTCCAATCTCGGTGCTGCAGGCGCAGGGGGCATCATTCTGGCACCTTCAGGTGCAATGGTATCCTCTTTCGAATGGGGCTTGGGGAGTTTGAGCAACAATCGAGCTGAAGCATTGGCACTGTTTCAAGGCCTCTTGCAGCTTCAGAACCAAGGGATTAAAAAAGCTCTTGTCTTCGGCGACTCAGCTATAATCGTCAGTTTAATGAACAGCAACAGACATGCATCCAACCTCTTCCTTCATCAAATCGTAAGTCGCTGCAAAACTATGCTGTCTCAGAACTTGAACTGCCAATTTTTTCATGTCCTTCGATCCAGCAACCAGGAAGCGGACAAGCGAGCCAGCCACGCCTGCTCACGAGGAAAAGGAAGCCTATTATGCAATCAAGCGAGCCTGCTCCAATTCATCCCTTGACAGTGCCAAATTGTCAAGGAGCAATCTACCCAAATGTATTTCCCAGTAGAATTTGTGAATTCACAGCCAATCAGAGACCTCAGATGATTATTTTAAATGTACAGCGAAACCAGTTTTCTTCTGTCCCAATTTATAAGAATCTACACTTTCTTTAGAACTTTACAAGCAAGCAGCAAAGGAACCCATGTGATCTGCCACAATGAAATCCAGAATCTAGTTACAACCGTAACTCCATCTATTGTAAAATCGGAGCTTAGACTCCCCCATCTTTTTTGAATATAACAAGCAACCGATTTCGTAAAAAAATAAAATAAAAAAAAATTTAATCAACAAGATATTAAACATGTAAGAAATTTCATTTGCAACAATTTACATTGAAAATGGAAGAACACCTATTTTAGTGGCTTGGTAGGGATGATCCTCACTCTATTAGGATGCTCCTTTGGCTACTCGACTGAATTTACCTCCCAACCAACTAAGAATGATTTCCTAGTCCAAGGAACCTCCACAGGTTCCCTAATCCTCTGAGCCCAAGTCCAACTAATTGTAGTGTGTCCAAGTTAAAACAAACACTCTCAAATAGATGCATGTTTGAGTGCTCTCATTTCTCTCTCAATTCTTTCCCTTCTCTTTCTCCACATTCCTCCCAAAAATAAAATCCTCCAATGCCAAAACAAAGACCGAGGATCCCTTCCTCTCCTCTCATCCTCCTTCCCTTTTATGTCCCTTCCTTCCATCCATCTCAACAACCTATCATTAATGTCATGACTGCCCCCTCATCCTTTTTTTTTATCCATGAATTTCCATACCATATCTTATCCAAAAATATATTTGAGAAGACACATTAGGAATAGAAATATGGATATTTAATTTAGAAATACATTAGAGACGACCATATCTTATCCAAAAGTAGATTTGAGAAGACACCTTGGAAATGGAATAATAAAAAATAATAAAAGGTCATATTAGTAAAATAAAATTGCAGATTCACAAGTGTAGGCATATACCAATATTACTTAATAATTATAAGTCAATATTTTTAAGTAAATTAAACACTAATATACATTAGCATTATAGGATCAAGTAGGGAATTACAGAGCTGGAATTGGGTGGCAGATTTATGAAGAGGCTCAGAGACTATGCAATTGTGCAACTCAGGCAGTCAAGTGTCAGGACCGAGCCTTGAGGCTATGCAATGCGCAGTTCAAGCTGGATTAGGATTGAGGATTTCACAATTGAGGGATTCAAGGAGCCAGGTTGAGGGCTTGAGCACTGAGTTCTACCACTATGCAGTGGTGGAAGGAAATGGAGGGCAGATGATTACGCAATTGTGTAGTTCAGGAGATAAAGGTTGAGGCTTGATGACTGAGACTTCACAATGTGTAGTTTAGGCTTGACTAGAGGGAAAGATTACGTATTTTTTGAGGTTAGGGGTTGGGTTTGAGCACTAAGGCTGCGTAGTGCATAGTTTTGGGAGGCATAAACTGTTATCACTCTAGGAAAATCTCCTAGGTTGCAGCTCAGAGATGCCTGGTAACATATAATCTTCAATATTGTTCTCATAACTATTGGAATGGATGATGGTTTGAATCAAGTCAGATAACCATTTCAACTCTATTCTCACTCAACACATGCATGAACACTCTCACCAATACAAGGCTTTAGACCACTAATGCTCAATAATTTATAGATTCAATGGATTTATGGAGAATACTGACTGTACCATCATATTACGTACATAAACATAAATGAATGGCTAGTTACAGGCATTAAAATAAGCTTGCAGATCTAATTTATCAAAGCAAAGATAAGATGATAGTTATCTAGCCTTAGACACAAAAGAAAACATGAAAAAAATGTTCAAGTGCAAGCATAGAATAGCAAAGAGAATGGACATTGAAAATATAATAGCAAAAGAAGCTTATATTGCTAGAATGAAGATGAGAAGTTTGAAGGAATAGAAGAGGAATAATCTCCAAAAGTTGAACCTCTATTACATCTTACTCTCAACTATTTATATCATGTTTACAATGCTCCTGAGCTCTAAGAGGCTCGGAGTCTTAATCTGTCTGATCTGCATTGTTAACTAATTTGAAGCCCTCTGGGCAAGCATGGGATTGGAGTTTTCTGCTTCTGACAACAGAGTAACCGCTTTTAGATATTTTTTTAGCTTGTTACGCTGTCTGGGAGTTCTCTTATGCCAGATATGCTCCATGATGATTCTGTTGTTATGGATGAGCTGTGTTGTCTATTGATGCTTTATGACTACTTTGTCGATTTTGGGGGGGGTGGGGGGGGGGGGGGGGAGCTGCGCGTGCTGTGGCTCTTTTTATTCCCCTTTCGGCCTCTGTCCCTGTCTCCTGGCTTCTGTTAGACAATGAAAAGGGTCTTCAGGCCTGTATAATCCCTTAAACATTTATAAATGACTATTTTTCTATTATATACAGAAAACACATCAGTACTGCAAAAATCCCGCCTTCTCCGTGTATTTTGGACTTCAAAAGTCATAAAATATGGTTTAATTCATCTATTGGGTCTGGCCTTGTCGCCATCACAAGTCACAAAAGGCCTCCTCCTGTGTATTTCCCTTATATTATGAAATATGAAAAAAACACTGAAAAGTGCATGAAAATGGGTTTGGCAGACTTCATATATTATATATTTCACTTCTCGGACCCTTTTGGGTTCAAGACTCATCACAATCGTTGTTGGTCAATGCTCCCTTCGTATTTTCACTATACAACGAAAATACATGAAATACATTAAAATTTGGGCTTTTGCGGACTTGAAAAAATATATATTTTGCTTCCCGAAACTCATTGGGTCCGGGTTCCATTGCTATCGCACTGCCCCTGTTTCCCTTTGTATTTCATTATATAATGAAATACAGAGAAAATGCTTTAAAAATGGCTTTGCCACAGACTTCAACATTTATGAATTCTCATATATAATGCCATTGGGTCCAGCTATCGGGTCGCCCATATGTATGTGCATAGGCCCCGCCCCTTGGTATAGTGCTGATGCGATATCAGCGATGCGATAAATCACAATCGCGCGTCACTCACTCCCCAGGTCCTTTATATAACATAGCATAAGCTCCTCACCGATGTGACCCACCAGTTCGATCATCAGCGATCACTGATCGGAAGTGTCATGCACCCAACTTTAAACTGTCCCTTCTGCTTGATCGATTGCGATTAGCCGCTTAGATCTGGGCCGTTGATCAGCCAGATCTAATGATTGCTATTCACTCCTCTATTTAAGCCTGCGATTGTGGGTTTTTTCATGGTTTTCAAGTGTTTTTTCCTCCCGATAGTGTATTTCCGCCCTTCCAAGGGCTTTCCTCTTGCGCTAATTTTGATCATTGGATGATCTTTGAGCAAAAATTGAAGATTTCAAGAGCATTAATGGATCCATTGGCGTGATTTTAAGCAAATTTGGAGACTCTAAGGGCCTATATGGATCCATTTTTGGGCCTTTTTCCAGCAAGGCTAACACTGGCTCCTTCTGGATATGAAATCCTCCTTGTGAGGTTTCAAGGATCACAGATCAATGCCTTTCCTAAAAAAACAAAGTCAAATCTTCCTTCTAGTGTTCCATTGGTCATGGAGTCTATTTTGTAATGAAATAAAAACTGGAAAAACATATTTACAATGACAAGGCTTTAAGGCCTTAAATGAAATAAAGTTTCAAGAACCGCCCATTTATTGGGCTACCAAAAGTATCTCCTCCTTCCAGACTGTGCAAAATGAATGTATTGTTCTGCTGAATTTGAGTGATGACAAACAGACCTATCCGTAAGGAGTAAAACTTGCCATGATTACCTTTCTTTTCCTTAAATGCATCCCATTTAAGCACCCAATCACCAACTTGGAAATTGTCCACTTTTTCCTTCCTGTCAAAGGTTTCTTTGATTTTATTCTGATGAGCTTTTGACTTCTCAACCAACTGCTTTCTGATCTACTGTAGCTCAACCAGGTTATTCATTCTTCTTACCATATCATTCTATTCTTCTTGTTCTTCTTGTAAGAACTTAGCCACAGGGAGAATTAGCTGGATGGGGAAAACAACATTAGTGCCATGAACCAGTTTGAATGGAGAATTCCCTATGGAATTTTTGTTGGTAACTCTGTCAGACCATAGTGCAAACTTCAACTTGGAATCCCAGCTCTTTTTGTTGTCCTTTAACAATTTTTTGATTACCCTTACCAGAATCTTGTTAGAGGATTCTGCCAGGCCATTGCCTTGAGGATAATATGAGGTAGAATGCACCACTTGAATGCCCATGGATTCGGTCATGTCCACCAATTCTTTTGCTTTGAAAGCTGCTGCATTACCAGCGACTAGTTTGGTTGGGCAACCAAATCTAGTGAAAATATTCTCCTTCAAGAACTTTATGACAACTTGATGATTGGCATTTTTAGTTGGTGTAGCCTCAATCCATTTGGTGAAATAATCAGTGGCTACTACGAGCCATTTGTGTTTTCCACAGGAATGTGGGTTGATCTCACCTATAAAGTCCAAGCCCCACTGCTGGAAGGGACCATTAACATGTACTAGCTTCAAAGGGAGAGATTTTAGCTGTCGTCTTCCTGCAAATCTCTGACACTTGTCACAAGCTTTCATAAAAGAAAACACATCAGAGAACATAGTAGGCCAATAATACCCAGCCCTCAGGATTTTGTGGGTTGTGGTCCTCCAATAATGATGCCCTCCACAGATGCTAGAATGGAACTGGTGTATGACTTCCAAAGATTGTTCTTTATCTAGACATCTCAAGAGGATTTCTGATGGGTCTTTCCAATAAAGCATATTTTTATTAATGCAGAATTTGGCTGATCTGAGTTCAATGGCATGAGCTTGACTTGAGCTAAGCCCTGGAGGGACTTCTAGCTTTTGCAAAAAATGAACTATGCTGTAATACCATTCACATGTGGCTACATTTTCAGCTAAGGATTGATTCTGCTTTTGCTTTTTTGCTGTTCCCTCTCTCTGTTCATCATCTAAATTTAGACCCATGGAATTTATGTCTAACAAGCTGCAATTTTCTTTATCCATAATTTTAGCCAAGCCTTGGCCTTTGACAAGCTTAGTGGGCTTCACCTCTACATTAAACTCTATGACTTTTGCAATCCATTTAGCTCTCTTTCCATCAATATTTGGCTGAGTTAAGACATCTTTTACTGATGCTGAAGGTACATATACAACTACTTCGGAATACATAATATAAATTCTGAATGCCTTTAAAGATTTTATGAGAGCATAAGCTTATTTTTCAATAAGGTCATACCTTAGTTCAGCATCCCTTAGAGTTTTGCTGAAAAAGGCCACGGGGTGCTCTATGCCTTCATCATTTTTCTGCAATAGAACTACTGAAAGTGTATCATAAGAGGCAAAAGAGAATATACAAAACTCCTTAGTGTAATCTGGGCTGATTAGAGTGGGAGCTTCCATGATATCTTGCTTGATTTCTTCAGAAGAGCTTCTTGAAGCATTTGTCCATTTTATTTCTGATCCTTTCTTCAACATGGAAGCAATGTGCTTTACTAACTCTGCAAAGTTTGGAATGAATCTCCTTACAAAGTTAATCTTACCCAGGAAGGATTGAATGTCCCTTTTTGACCTTGGGATGGACAATGTGTGAATGGCTTGAACCCTTGCTGGATCAATTTTTACACCTTCAGCAGAAACAATATGTCCCAGGAGTTTACCTTGTTCTAGAGCAAACTGTGACTTCTTTGGGTTCACTGAAATTCCAAACTGTCTGCACTTTAGGAAGACCTTCTTCCAATGATGTAAATGGTCTTTGTGGCTGCTGGAGAAGACTGTTATGTCATCAAGATAAATAAGGACAAACCTGTCCTTCTCTCCCATAAAAGATATGTCCATGGCCCTCAGAAAAGTAGCCCCAACATTCATCAGTCCGAAAGGCTTCTTGGAGTGCATGAAAGTGCCCCAAGGAGTAGTGAAGGCGGTCTTTTCTTGATCTTCAGGATGTACAACAATCTGATTGTAACCTAAAAATCCATCTAAGAAAGACATGACTCTGGCCCCTGAAACTCTTTGCGGCAAGTGTTCCATATTAGGCAGGGGGTAGTTATCTTTTTTAGAGCACTTGTTCAGATTTCTAAAGTCAACACAAAGCCTGATTTCTCCATTTTTCTTTCTCACTACCACAAGGTTAGCTATCCATTTTGAAAACTTTAGGGGAACTATGATTTTGGCATCCAATAGCTTCTTGATCTCTTTCTCAATCAAAGGCAATAAGAGAGGGCTGATATGTCTTAACTTCTGCTTAAAAGGGGTGGTATTCTTTTCCAGTGGAATTTTATGTTGTATGATGTTCGTATCATAAGTTTTAAGATCATTGTATTCCCAGGCAAAAATATCAGTGAATTTCTTCATGAGGGCGCAATACTTGGAATTCTGGGAAGAAGATAAATGAGTGGACAGATTGATGTATTTTGGATGCGCTGGACTCCCTATATTGTGTTTACGAACAACATACTCATTTTCTGTTTTGGCAGGCTTATAGGGCACATTGTTATGGTCGAACAATTTCTCTAGAGGCACCAATCCTTTTGGTATATTATTACTAGGTAGCTAGATGATGCTTCCTCGGTCGACCTCGTTTTTTAGCTTGGACTAGCCGCATTCTTCCATGGTTTCATTTTCTTGGTTGATGTGCGTATCAACAAATTCCTCACAACTTGTAAAAACCTGTTAATTTCCTCAACGCCTTCAAAAACTCTCCAATATTTGACATTGTCAAGTAGAGACAGTCTATATTTTACCTGAACTTCATATGTCAATTTAGGAGGCAAAGGAGGAATAAACGTGCTAGCAGACATAGCAAGGGAGTCGGCAAGCTAGTTCTCCATTCTCGAAATATAAGAAATGCTAAAATTATTAAAAGCGTCCTTGAGCCTCCATACCTCATCTTTGTATGCTTTCAACCTTGGATGCTTAGCTTGGAAAGTTTTATTTACCTGCTGAATAATGAGGTCTACATCTCCAAACACTTTTAGGCCTTTGATACCCATTTCTTTAGCAGCACTTAAGCCCAAAACCAAAGCTTCGTACTCTGCTATGTTGTTTGTGACTTGAAAGGTTAATTTGAAAGATAAATGAATGTATTCTTGTGTTGGGGACATAAGGACTACACTTGCCCCTGTAGCTTCTTTAGAGCAAGCCCCATCAAAAAACATATACCGAATCTGTGGGTTTTTTTCCTCCACGATCTAGAAAACTGGTTTCTTGAGCTGCGTGGAGGCCAACTGGAATTCTTCAATATGAAGAATACAAGCTCCAAAATCAGTGTCAACAACATATATGGGATGATTGGTGGGATTATTTTCATCGCTGATTATATAAGCCAACTGCGCCTCTCTATATAATCTCTTGCTCTCACCTTCGAAAACAGGGACAATAGAATAAGACAGATCGTTTTGTAATGATCCACCTAATCTCTTGATCCAACCTCTGGAAAGTAACATGCCAAACTTGGGGGGTACATCTTCTACCACAATATCCATCATCATGCTTTTCATAGGCAGCTGAGACAAAGTGATGGTTAGGTCCTTGATTAATCCTAGACATTTCACTTTTCTAGAGTCAAAAGAGAAAAGGTCATGATAAGGCTTGGTGATGTCCAGACCCAACTCATCAATGACAGCTTTGAGCATTAGATTATGGCTGGCTCCAGTGTCCAAAAGGAAGTTGTGAAGGATTTTTTCATGAATAGTCAGAGAGACATAGAATGATGGGGAGCTGTCTTCACAATTTTCAATCATTGGGCTGAGAATAAAAACTGGCTTGTCATCTTGCAGATTTACATAGACAGTGGAGGCTTGGATGGCTTTAGGCTCAAGGGCCTCGAGGATTGATCTTTTGAAGGACTCATTCTTCACTAGTTCAATCATAGGCATAGGTATTCTTAGCTTCTGAATTTCTGATTGAAAACTGAAAGGAGAAGGGCACTTGTCAAGGCCTCTTACCTCATGGGTTGGAGCTTTCAGGATGATGGGATCAATTGCCAGTTGTTTTTGCTTATTAGCTTGATGTACTACAGGGACAACAACTCTTTGAATAGGAGCTTCCTTTCTATTATTCATATTTGACCTCAGGTTGGATCTTCGCTGATCTACAATTTGCAGAATAGCTTCACCATCCCATTCTTGGCGGATTTGGTCATTGCATAATGAATTTTCATAGGCAGCTGAGGTCAAAAAGGAAGCATTGCCTTTGTCTTCCAGACAATGGATCTCACCATCTTCTTCAAACTGCTCTTCTTCCATGATTGCATTTTGAAAAGGAGCCTTTACCCATTTGGTCTTCATTTGCATCTTTGTTTCTTTGCAAAATCTGCAACTACTCATTAGTTCTTCTATATGGATTTCTAGGAGCAAAGGTATTAGGCAGTATTCCTTTCCCCGGGTGCTGCTCAACCTTTAATTTTGAGATTTCAGAGGCTAATGAATCGATCATTTTGGTCATTTTATCTATCTTAGGATCAGAGGATGATGAAGACTTGCCCCTCTGTCTTCTTCTATCAACATTTCCCTTGAGCTTCTCCGCAGCCATGATATTTGATTCCACTTCCAAGGCTGCATCCTCCATGTTAGCCAAACTAGCACATCGCCTCTCTCTCTACAGTAGGTAGAAGTCAAAGTCAAAAGCACTGGCATAGGTGAGTTTAGTGGGTTTTACATTAGCTAGTATCTTACTGTACATATGGTTAAACCTCTTATTAAAATAAGACATCAACTCACCATTTTCCCTTTTTACGTTCCCAAACTCAGTGTGGTAGAAGAGGAGATCCTTCTTATCCCCCCGATGCTTTAGGAATGCATCATCTAAAGATTCAATATATGTTATAGATCTTGGGGTTAGTTCTCTGAACCATTTTCTAGCCTCTCCATCTAGGCTTTGGACAAAGACTCTCATCCACACGTCATCTTCACTAATGTCCAGGTTATCAGCATAGCTATAGAACGAGTCAAGATTTTCTTCAGCAGTAACACCTTCAATCCTAGTGAAATTAGGCCTATATTTCTGATATTCTCTAGTAGGCATGGAATTCAAAGGAGTGGGCAGTATTAGAGGCCCATACCTAGTAGCTATGATTCTTTCCATTTTGGTAGGTGCTTGTGGACCTGCCATAGCTATGGTGGCTAAAAGAGTATTGGTAGTCTGAATGATGAGGGTTGAGGAGTGACTGATAAGACTAAAGGAGTATGATGGATAGGAGGTGAGGTTTCCTTTGGGCTTACAACAAAAGGATAGCCTGAAGAATAAGGAGCTTTATGAATCTCTGAAAGTTTTTCTTCACTGCTAGTATTAGATGCTATACTCTCAACATGTATTTGTTCTATTACAAGCCTTTCTTGAAGAGATATAGAAGATTGTTTAGGTTTACCTGAACCTCATGCTCCTTTCTGCAATACCTTTCTTTCTTTAATGATTTTTTCAGGGCCAGGTACTGGGTCAGCTTGTAGCCTCTGAGGATTTCTCCGAGTATGCCTCACAAACTGAGCCAGAACTATGAAGTGGAGTCGCCAAGAGGTTCGACCTCTAGTAGAGTCTCCAGATAGATGATTACAACCAAAAGGGTTCCTAGACTTTGTCTATCATCAAACCTGGATCTATGTCGTTTCCCAGGGAAGCTGAGCTTCAGTTTCCTTTCCCCGGTAATGATGCCAATTATGTTATCACTCCAAGAAACTCTCTTAGGTTGCAGCTCAGAGATGCCTGGTAACATATAATCTTCAATATTGTTCTCAGAACTATTGGAATGGATGATGGTCTGGATTAAGTCAGATAACCATTTCAGCTCTATTCTCACTCAAGACATGCATGGACACTCTCACAAATACAAGTCTTTAGACCACTAATGCTCAATAATTTATAGATTCAATTGATTTATGGAGACTATTGACTGTACCAGTAGATTGCATACATAAACATAAATGAATGGCTAGCTACAGGCAGCAAAAGAAGCTTGCAAATCTAATTTATCAAAGCAGATAAGATGATAGTTATCTGGCCTTAGACACAAAATAAAACATGAAAAAACTGTTCAAGTGCAAGCATAGAATAGCAAAGAGAATGGACATTGAACATATAATAGCAAAAGAAGCTTATATTTCTAGAATGAAGATGATAAGTTTGAAGGAACAGAGGAGGAATAATCTCCAGAAGTTGGACCTCTGTTACATCTTATTGTCAGCTATTTATATCCTGTTTACAATGCTCCTGAGCTCTAAGAGGCTTGGAGTCTTAATTTGTCTGATCTGCATTGTTAACTGATTTGATGCCCTCTAGGCAAGCACGGGATCAGAGTTTTTTGCTTATGACAGCAGAGTAACTGCTTTAAGATATTTTTGGTAGCTTGTTGCACTGTCTGGGAGTTCTCCTGTGCCAGAGATGCTCCATGATGATTCTATTGTTATGGATGAGCTGCGCTGTCTATTGATGCTCCATGACTACTTTGTCGGTTTGTGGCGGGGGGGGGGGGAAGTTGCGCGGGATGTGGCTCTTTCTATTCCCCTTTCGGCCTCTGTCCCTGTCTCCCTTCCTCTGTTAAATAATGGAAAGGGTCTTTAGGCCTGTGTAATCCCTTAAACATTTATAAATGACTATTTTTTCTATTATATACAAAAAACACAACATTACTGTGAAAATTCCGCCTTCTCTATGTATTTTGGACTTCAAAAGTCCTAAAATATGGTTTAATTGTCTATTGGGCCTGGCCTTGTCGCCATCGCAAGTCGCAAAAGGCTTGCTCTTGTGTATTTCCCTTATATTATGAAATATGCGAAAAACATTGAAAAGTGCATGAAAATGGTTTCAGCGGACTTCATATATTATATATTTCACTTCCCGGACCCTATTGGGTTCGGGACTCGTTGCAATCGCTGCTGGCCAATGCTCCCTTCGTATTTTCGTTATACAACGAAAATACATGAAATACATTAAAATTTGGGCTTTTGCAGACTTGAAAATACATATATTTTGCTTCCTGAAACCCATCGGGTCTGGGTTCCATCGCTATCGCACTGCCCTTTTTTCCCTTTGTATTTCATTATATAATGAAATACATGGAAAATGCTTTAAAAATGGCTTTGGCGCGGACTTCAAAAGTTATGAATTCTCATATATAATGCTGTCGGGTTCGGTTCTCGGGTCGCCCATATGTATGTGCATAGGCCCCGCCCCTTGGTATAGTGCCGATGCAATAAATTGCAATCACACGTTTCTCACTCCCCGGGTCCTTTATATAACATAGCATATGCTCCTCGCCGATGCGACCCGCTGGTCGGATCATCGGCGATCGCTGATCGACGGTGTCATGCGCCCAACTTTAAATTGTCCCTTATGCTCGGCCGATTGCGATTGGCCGCTTAGATCTGGGTCGTTGATCGGCCAGATCTAATAGCTGCTATTCACTCCTCTATTTAAGCTTGTGATTGTGGGTTTTTTCATGGTTTTCAAGCGTTTTTTCCTCCCGATAGTGTATTTCCTCCCTTCCAAGGGCTTTCCTCTTGCGCTGATTTTGATCATTGGATGATCTTTGAGCAAAAATTAAAGATTTAAAGAGCATTAATGGATCCATTGGTGTGATTTTAAGCAAATTTGGAGACTCTAAGGGCCTATATGGATCCATTTTTGGGCCTTTTGCCAGCAAGGCTAACAGAAACTACGCATTCTATAGTGCCAAGAGACAAGGTCACTGCTTGATGGCTTAGACTGCGCAGTGCACAGTTCAGGTTAGTTGAAAGAGGTTGAGTGGCCTGATTGGCTAGTTTTCCCAATTTTGACTAAGTGTTGGATAAATGTAATGAAGATGAGAAAAACAATACTCTGAGTGTGATCTCACACCAAGATTACTTGATGAATCAACAAGGAACACTTAGAACGCATGAATAACACACTTTCCTTAATGCGACAACTTTGTGAAGATTGACACCAAGTGCGACAACAAAGATACACTTTGCAATGGCCGTGATGAAACATGTGTGAAAATTCTTGAAACTTTGGAAATGGGTGCTATACATGTTTTCATGATAAGAAAAATCATTTGCACATGAATTACTCCATAAACACACCAAAACTAGCTTGTGTACATTGTGCGACACTTAACATGCTAAAATACGACCATTTTATTTTCTCACAAATGGAACCAAAACACTTAAATAAAGCACATACAATGACTCTTAATGTTTGTGAACAAAAAATGTGAAGTCAAAGTAGGCTCCAAAATTTTGGATGGTGTTTTGTAGGGATGCATTGGTAGAATTATAGCTTCTCTACCTGGGTTGATTCTTTTTGGTGCAGGATTTAGTTCTTCAGGGAGTACTGATGTTCATACCATTTTTGCTTCCCCACTTACTTTGTGCATAAAATTATTCCCCTTTGTCCTTTCTCGGTCAAACACAAACATGAGACCAACAATATCACAATGTTTCAAATGAAGGAAGGGTAGTTTAGTTCACGAGCTTTAGATTTTCAGAGTTAGTTTTCATCTCTAGTGTTTCTCCGTTGCCAATAGGTCTAAATAGTACCCCGATAGAGTCACTATAGGAACAAAAACATTTCTCCACTGCTAGCAAGCCTAGACAATACCCTGACGGAGTTTCTTGCTTCACCTCATTGCACATGAAGCCTTTCTCTTCTTTCACCCTTTTATTTATGTATTTTATATAGGAATGTGCGTAAGAACTTATTCATTTCATGGATGGAAGAGGGATCTCTAATTATTGAGAGTAGAAGAGGTTTCTCCTTCAGAGAAGCATATACAAGACCTATGATTTTGGTTTGCTTGTTTATATTTTCCCCTTGTCCTTCTCTACTTGATTGGATAAGCATGGAAAACACCGAAACATAAAGAACCGAATGCAGGCATAAAGTTTATAGAATGGACATGAATATCATGGTTCAACACCAAGATATCCTTTTGAAAGAGTCGTATTTTCTGTCAGAACATCATTGACCAAAAGATGTAACCAAAACAAAGAAGAAGGACTGAAGGTTAGCCAAATGTTGTAGTGCCACAAGATTCTTTAGATTAAGCCACATGCAATGAAGCCAAAGAGAACGTTTACACACACGAATTATTTACATGAATGAAAAGAAACAACAACACAAGATCAAACAATCAAAAATAACAACAAAAGAACATACTATGTATATAGGATAGGGCACAACCCTAGACCATCATTGAAAATATTGTTTTAAATATTAGAAATTAACAAGAAGAGAGTCAATATTCCTGTCTAAATATTGGAGATGATATGTGTGTTGGCCAAGATTCTTGTGCACAGTACATGGTATGATTGTTAGGGTCCAACCCTAACCCCTTTATTTATGTCATAAGGTCGAGTCGTAGTTATAGTTAAAGAGTCAATAAAGCTCGTATTAATAATTGTAAGTGGTTGACCCACATCTAAGAAAGAGACCACAATTAGTTGCAAACGGGCCATGGTATTAGATAGGTGGCATTGAGAGAACCATGGTACTGACCCATGGTATTGTATGTATGAATCCTATATAAAGGATAGAGACTCCCCATTGAGGAGCATCATGTCTTATTTTGTAATCAAGCTCTACTCTGCTGGAGGTTGCCCCCTCGAAGAGGCAAGTGAACATTACTTTCATCTCTGAATAATAAAATACTTGTTGTTTTTCTCATTTTGTTTTGTGTTTTGGGTTGTATTTCTGCACATATTTGGTATTATGGAATCTTCTCATAGGTCAAGAGCATAACAAGTGGTATCAGAGTGCTTTCCAGGGCCAGTGGTATCTCCATTTTTGGCATATTTTTTTATTTTTTATTTTTTTACGCTAGAGACGTGTTCTGATCTCTTTAAACCACAGGATCTTTCATTGAGCACATAAACCTACGGATTTGGGGAGGCATGCATACATGAAATACAAGAGGTGGTCATGCTTGTTGGACTCCCTTGTAACCCCTCTGGGTACCCCTTCGAGTAGTAGCGCATTAGATAGAACTGCATACATACTGTCTTCCACATACCTTTGGGTATATTGAAAGTCCCCTAGGCTCACCTGAAACCTTACCTTAGATAAACGTTAGTCATCTTGCTGCTACAGTACACCGAGAAAAACACTAAAGGAAATTACTCGTGTGTACGATAGGGTGGTTGGGTAATACATCTAAGGGTACAGTTGATCCTCCTTATTTAGTGCCCTGAAATATTGGGCCGAGTACTATTGTTGGACCCTTATGTATATTACAATCTGTAGCACCTGACACTCTTTAAGACCATAGTTCCCTTAACTCTATGAAGATTTCCCATTATCTTATTTTCCAGATCAGATTTAGCAGTTGGGGTTCTGTTGCCGCTGCAACAACCAGATCCACCAGTTGAGGTTCTACCACCACAGTACCATTCATATCTAGCAATTGGGGTTTTGTCACCATCATAGTCCAACTCACATTCAACAAATTGGGGATTTCGCAGGAAGATCTGACCATTTGTACAGTGAGGCTTGTGGCTCCTATACACTGGGGAGATTCTTGCAGGACATTGGGTAGTATTAAGTTTTCTGGAAATTGGCCACTGCAACATTGATAAGTAGCAATAGGCACATTAAAATAATGCATTGCAGCCTTTGAGACATTGGCCATCCGCACACAAGGTCTGGGAGATGAATACTTGGAATGTTTTATAAGTGGTCTCAAAGAATCCATCCAAGCACATGTCCGGATGCACCACACACCTACATGGATAGATGCTTGCAACAAGGCTATCGAAGTGGAACGTGCTTTAGCTGCCCAGTCTCCTCGTCCAAATTTCATTGCCAAGGAATGCCCCACCCAGGGTCAGGGCCCTACCTAAACAATTAAGGTTCAAAAGGTGTCTCCAACAGAAATGGATGAAAGAAGAAAAAAAGGATTGTGCTACTACTGTGATGACAAATACTCCCCAGGGCATAAATGTAAGGAACCCAAATTATTTCAAATTGATGTTACTGATCATAGCTCATTTGAGGAAGCCCAACCCCTTGAGGGACTAGAGGATGAAGTTGAGGAAACCCAACAGGACAATGAACTCCTAGCTATGCCAGAGGAACTAGTTATCTTGCTACATGCTTTGGCGGGCATTTCTGTGCCTCAAGATCTCAAAATTAGAGGCTTTATTAAAAATCTCCCTGTAGTAGTATTGATTGATAGTGGGAACACTTATAAATTTATCCATCAGTGAGTCACCGAAGCTATTCATTGTTTTGTCAGGGCATTCTCTAATTTCTAGGTCCAGATTACTGATTGGGGGACAATGAAATGTGAAGGCCGTTGTGAAAATATCAAACTTCAGATGGGAGACTACCCCCTCAAGACCCACATGTTTGCGATTAACATGGGTGGTTGTGACAATGTCTTGGGGGCTGAATGGCTTCAAACACTGGGTCCAATCACCAAGGATTTCCAGGAGTTATATATGAGCTTTAAGAAGAATGACCACATGCATACCCTCCATGGACTCTAGGCAGGTGCTCCTTCTATCATCTACTCAGATAGCATGGAAAAGTTGTTGAAAAAGGGCCATCATGGAGTTATCACTCGATTTAATGCCATCTAGGCCATCGAGCCCACTACTCTTCATATTCATCCTGACATGCAACAGGTCTTGAATCGACACGAACAGGTCTTTGACAAACCTAAAGAGCTTCCACCCTCTAGAGGGGAACATGATCATAACATCACTTTGCTCCCATGGGCACAGCTGCCAAATGTGCAGCCATATCAATATCCTTTCGCCCAAAAGAACGAAATTGAAAAAATCATCAAGGAACTCCTTGAAGCCGGTGTCATTCATCCTAGTATTAGCCCTTATTCATCACCAGTGGTCATGGTGCTCAACAAAGATGGGGAATGGTGCATGTGTCCAGAATTCAGGGCCCTCAACAAGCTCATGGTCAAATAAAAATTCCCTATCCCTATTGTTGATGATTTGCTGGATGAACTACATGTTGCTCAATTCTTTACTAAGCTAGATCTTTGCTCTGGCTATCACCAAATATGCATGAAAGAAGTAGACATTCCCAAGACTGCTTTTCGAACTCATGAAGGCCATTATGAATTCTTGGTCATGCCATTTGGTCTCTGTAATGACCCATACACTTTTCAGAGCCTCATGAATCACCTGTTGAGACCATATCTCTGAAAATTTGTCCTCGCTTTCTTTGTTGACATTCTCATCTACAACCTCACCTGGGAAAAAAAATTCAACATGTAGACCTGCTCTTGCAACTGCTCCAGAATCATAAATTATTTTTCAAATTGTCCAAGTGCTCTTTTGGCATGGAAGAAGTCGAGCATTTGGGCCACATTGTGAGTCGCGACGGTGTCCGAGTGGATCCCAAAAAGATACAAGCAATGTAATATTGGCCCCAACCAAAAACCTTGAAGAGTTTGAGGGGATTCTTGGGTCTCAACGCTACTATCGCAAATTTGTCTGCAATTATGGTCGCATTGCTAGACCCCTCACTAACCTTCTCAAGAAAAATTCATTTCTCTGGACTGATGTAGCACAACAGGCATTTATGGCTCTCAAACAGGCCATGTGTTCCACTCCCTTATTGGCACTACCGAACTTCAACAAATCTTTTGTGATTGAATGTAATGCTTCAGGTATTGGTATTGGTGTTGTCTTAATGTAGGAAGGTCAACCCTTGGCTTTCACCAACCAACAATTAAGTGGGAAACATCTGGGACAATCTACCTATGAGAAGGAAATGATGGCCATCTTACATGAAGTAGATACCTGGTGACCATACTTATTGGGGCAACCTTTCCAAATCCGCACAGACCATCAAAGCCTCAAATATATTTTGGAGCAACGTCTATCCTCACCCCAACAAAATAAATGGCTGGCCAAAATGTTGGGATATGATTATGAGATAATTTACAAGAAAGGGCGTGAAACTGTAGTAGTGGATTCTTTATCATTCCAATTTGAGGATGAAAGCACCCTGCTAGCAATCCCATACCAGATTGGATTGAAGAATCCTGAAAGGAATGGTTTTCATATCCCTTTCTCTCCCAACTCATTAATACCTTGAGAGCCAATCCTAATTTATCAATTGGCTACTCTTGGAAGGATGAGATTCTTTGCTACAAGGATTGAGTAGTTATATCACCGACATCCACCCTCAAAATGCACATTTTGGCAAAGTTGCACTCGTCTCCCACTGTAAGCTGTTATCTCAAAATCAGACCCTGGAAGGCTGCAGACCAGGAAGACTTCAAGTAACTATTTCAAACCAATCTTTTGACTAAGGCTTAGCCTCCTTAGCCTGAGAGGGCTCTCTCAAAGGGTTATTGATTTTGACTTAAAA
Organism: Pinus taeda; assembly: GCA_000404065.3. NCBI lineage: Eukaryota > Viridiplantae > Streptophyta > Pinopsida > Pinales > Pinaceae > Pinus > Pinus taeda. Next base: position 92,218 of record APFE031662682.1, on the reverse strand, counting down.
TAAGATGGCTAACTCTTGTGGGATAACATTAACAAATTTGATGGCTGGATAAACATTACATAAGTTTCCATTGGGCCTATGGAGTCAATCATACTTCAGTAAACAGTGATACTGCCTTTTCATAGAAGTCAGGGCACTTAGCATTTAGATGTTCAGAACACAACTCACATAAAACCACAGTTCATACATGCATACAGGAAGTCAGAGCACAATCAGTGAATTCTGAGTGATTATGCATCCATGCAACTGTAAAAAGACATTAAGGAAAAAACAAATCACACATTCTGAACATGGAAATCCTTCATGAATCCTAAGAAGAAAAACAGATAACTTATATTACTGAAAATGGTCTTTACATAAGCTAAAACAATACTTCTGTTACAAAATTTCCAACCCTCATTACATTGATGTTTCAGCTATATATAGAATCCTTATTCTAACTAATTCGAGCTTCCTCCTCCAGCATGAGGGGAATTTAATAACTCGATCATTATCTCTAATGACACCTATCAGCTATTTAACTGACTATTAAATACAATAAAGTGCTGACTGGAATTTTTAAAAAGTTCTAAATTAACTAGGACTCTAACTCCATTTCCATGCCATAGTGGCTACTCCTCGTTCTTTGACACCTAGTCCTCTTTCAAATTGGATAAGCTGGACATTTAAAACTCCATATTGACCTTCAACGCTGAATCCTTATCTGCCCCGTGGTATTAGGAGATGTCCCCTGCTTCTCGGTTTCTGTTTTCCACAATTTGCTCAAATATATAACAACATTTTTCTGAGCCTTTAATAACCCAAGGTATGGAACGTTGCCATGTTTTTGATGTGCTGTAGGCTGTATTGATGAACAGGTGTCTCTCTTTCAAAATTCCCACTCATAATATCAAACTGTTTGTCTGCGTTAAATTCATCACCTACAACAGTTTCGTAGCGCGCTATGAAACTGCTGTTTTTATTTAAAACAGCTTGATTTTGACCCGAAAACTTTATCACCCAAAACTCTGATTGCCAAAAACTCCCTTTGATTTTTCATATGTGTAACAGGGATTTACATGTCTTCAAAACCATAAGCCTAAGTAAAATTGACAAAAATTTGGAACATAACCTTTCTTGAAAAGAAAATTCATTTATCAGGCAACTTGCCTAGCTGTGCCTTCAGGTCTCTAGTAGCTTTCTGCAGTTGATTAATCTCATCTTCAGCTGCTTCTATTTGGCTCTTCATGGCTGCTATATAATCTTCTTCAGATGTGATGACTGCCCTGTTTGTATATTTTTGCTTAACTTTCTCAGTTTCCTCTGTTCTGGGCAGTGCTTCCTGTGCTTGCTGGAATTTTCTGGTCATAGGTCTTCTAGGTTTAAAAATAAACTCCTGAGCTGGCTCATCAAATTTAAGCCTTTTTGAGGCCTTGGTTTTCTTAACAATTTCTTGCTGTGACTGTGTCAAATCAATTTGAACTGGTTTGGACTGCTCTAATTCAATGGCCTGTAATAAATCATTTAAGCTTTCCTTAGACACTGGGCTTTCTTCAACAGCTATAACTTTACCTTTTTCCTTATTTATTTGGCTTCTTGTCCTTACCCTTGAGACTGCTTCAGATTTGCTTGCTTCAGGTACAGTCTTCTTACCCTGAGTCTTTTCCTTTGTTGATTGCTGAGGTTGTTCTTGAAATGATTAGTGGCTTCACTGGTTTTGGTAGCCTGTGGCTTGGTTTTGCTTTAGCTCTACTTCCTTTGGAAGCCAGCTATGCGTGAACTCTCTGGTTGTTGTGGAGTAGACCAGTTCTTACTTTGGAATCCAGCCATGAAAATAAACGAATTCCAGTCTCTGCCATCTTTTGGAGGCCATCTAAACAGCAACTTAATCAAACATGATGAATAAAGAAGGTTTCACAATCCTCTTTCCGCAGCTGCACCCCTTAATCACACATCTTACTTAAACTCGAAATAAATAAAACGGAATGTCTATGGAGACTTTCCTGGTAAAATGCAAGAGCAGTTTAAAATGGTAAGAATAAACCTTATTGTACCTTCCTTCACAGGTCAAATACTTTTGTATGCAGGTGAGAAGAAGAGCATAATGTTCCTTGACATAATACCTGGGCACTGCTTTTGTTAAGTCTTCATTTACATATGCCTCTTTTAAAAACTCCTTACAAGGATTCATATCAAATTTAAAATTTTTGAACCATTCTTCCCGTCCTCTTGGGATCTCGGTTACAGCAGCTATTGCTTCTGGAGAAACCTGTATTTCTAACATGGCTACCTTTGAATTCAAACCAGTGAAATTTAGCGCAAATTCCTTAGTTACCTGTGCATGCCCTCCTTGTATCTTTTTACAAAATTTCCAGCACCCAGCATCTTTGAACGCTTTCTTCACGCCTTCATCTCTCAACGTTATGTCCAGGCCTTCAGGTTCATTCCTCTGACATTTACCGGATCTGTGCTCTTTTCTCTCCATATTTTCCTTTGAGATCTTCACACCCAAATTCTAACAGCTCCGGTCGGGATGATGGTTCAGCTCCTTTTTTAACTCAGCCTCGCTTGTAAACAGGCTCGCTTGAAATTAGCCTCGCTTGAAATTCAAAATGAAACACTTCATTGCATAATCGGCCGATTGGTCACTCATGCAGCACTTACGACCATCATTAAGGTCTATGCACGGTAAAATCTCTTGGGAATGATATTCCTGTGCATATCAGCGATCTATTGGTGGAGTAGTGGCAAATGAACGTTCATACATGATACAAAAGGTACACAGACTGACATGAGTAGACACAAATGCTGACTCACCTACGGACTTGACATTTCGGGAAAGATTCGTTGCGAAATGCACGAATCCATGATTTTGCAGCGCTGTTAGTTATAATTTTTAATGATGCGCTGCGAAACTGCTTAATCATGACGCGCTGCGAAACTGCTAGACCATGATTGCGCTGTGAAATGGGCAAATAAGATTGCGCTGCGAAATCACTAAAAGACATGGTGACTTGGCATAGACAAGACATGACTATGGAATAATGATGGGTGGAGGAGAACCAATAGGAGTGGAGTATGATCTAAGTTAGAAACCTTTAAAACTCCAAATCCTAAGTGAGAAAAATAAAATGAAACCAACTTTAACACAGACCTTTGTCATCAAACTAGGACAGGCAATTATATGCATCAAACTTTTAGTTCTAAGTGATAACATAAGCCATGCAGGATTTTAGAAGACTTATGCTTGCACTCGTCGTTATTTCTTTTGGACAGACATGAAAATTGACATTCTTACCTTTGTAGCTGAATGTGATGTGTGTCAACGCCACAAAGGAGAAACAGTAAAGTCACCAGGCACCTTACAACCATTGCCCATACCTGCCTCAATCTGGACGAATGTTTCTATGGATTTCATTACTGGTCTTCTGAAGTCAGGCAACAAGTCAGTTATGATGGTGGTTGTCGACAAAATTTCTAAATATGATCATTTTTGCACTCTACCCCACCCATTTCCCCCACTTTGGTGGCTCAAGCTTTCATGGACCATATCTTCAAACTGCATGGCATGTCCACTTCCATTGTGTCTGATCGTGACTCGAGTTTCAATAGTAGCTTTTGGTAAGAAATTTTCAAGCTACAAGGCACCCAACTCCAACTAAGTACTTCTTATCATCCCCAAACTGATGGTCAAATTGAAGCAATCAACAAATGTTCGGAGACATAACTAAGGTGCTTCACTTCAGAAAAGAAACATCATTGGCTATAGTGGCTACCTCTAGCTGAATGGTGGTATAACGCTATCGATCATGCAGCCACCAAGATGACTCCATATGAAGTAGTGTATGGTCAACTCCCACCTTCACCTACTTCTTATATCCCTAGATGTTCTAAGGTGCAAGCAGTGGATCAAGTCCTACAAAACTGTGCAACTATGCTAGCCCATCTCAAAGATAATCTCCATCAAGCTCAGAATTGCATGAAGCAACATGCAGACCAACGTCGTTTAGAGCGCACATTTCAAGAAGGGGATCAGGTATTCTTGAGGCTACAACCATATAAGAAAACATCACTCAAAGACAAGGGATGTTAAAAATTAGCTCCAAAATTCTACGGAACTTATCAAATACTTCAGTGCATTGGAGCAGTAGCCTACAAGATATCCTTGCCACAAACTTAAAAAATCCATCCAGTCTTCCATGTATCATGCCTCAAGAAAGTGGTGGGGAACAATTGCAGATTTCAAACCAATCTACCTGAATTGGATGACGAAGGTTCACTCTAGCTCTAACTTGAATAGGTCCTCGATATGTGAGAACAACATCTGCGCAGTCGCACAATCAAGGAAGCCCTTGTCAAGTGGAAAGACACCTCTGTAGAAGATGCGACCTGGGAACCAACCACTATTCTTCAATAGTTTCTGTAGCTTTAGCCTTGAGGACAAGGTTTCTTTTTATGGGGGAGGGCATGTTAGGGTCGAGCCCTAACCCCTTTATTTATGTAATAGGGTCGAGTCATAGTTATAGTTAGTTAAAGAGTCAATAAAGCCCGTGTTAATAATTGTAAGTGGTTGACCCACATTTAAGAAAGGGGCCACAGTTAGTTGGAAATGGGTAATGGTATTAGATAGGTGGTATTGGGAGAACCATGGTACTGATCCATGGTATTGTATGTATGAATCCTCTATAAAGGATAGAGACTCCCCATTGAGGAGCATCATGTCTTATTTTGTAATCGAGCTCTGCTCTGTTGGAGGTTTCCCCCTCGAAGAGGCAAGTGAACATTGCTTTCATCTCTGAATAATAAAATACTTTTTGTTTTTCTCATTTTGTTTTGTGTTCTGGGTTGTATTTCTATGCATATTTGGTATTTTGGAATCTTCTTGCAGGTCAAGAGCATAACACTGATCCAAAGGGATTGGAACTTAATATGTTTACTTTTGTCTTCATGGGATTTGTCCCTCTTCAAGACCAGGTCACCCACACTGAATTCATTTTTCCTTGTAGAGTTCTTGTCAAACCATCTCTTGATACGACTCTGGCGGAGAGAAAAATTCTCTTTAGATTTCTTTCCTTTTTCCTCTAGCTTGAGAAGGGTGTTTATCCTACTATGAACCAATAGGCATGGCTTACCCTGAGTTTTTGTGAAAGTTGAAGGTTAGGAAAATAAATGTTCAGAGGTAGGAAAAATCCTTTTTTATAAACCAGGAAGTAAGGAGAGGTATTCAGAGAATGTTTAGGCGTGAATCGGTCAAACCATAGGGCGTTCATTAAAGAAGAGTGTCAGTTCCTTTTTTCAGAGAAGACAATATTTTTTATGATACATATGAGGTTATTATTGGTTGACTCGACAAGACTGTTTCCCTGTGGATAATAATTAGATGAATGTTTCAATATAATACCATTTTCCAATGTAAAGTCATATAATATGAGTGATGAAAAATATGTTGCATTGTAAAAAACAAGTGAAGTCAGGATGCTAAACCTGTTAATGATATTCTTTTTAAGGAATTTGATGACTTCCTGATCATTCACTTGATTGAGTGGGATTGCTTCTATCCATTGTGTGAAGTAATATGTGGCAGTAATAATATAGTGGTGCTTCTTCGATGAGTGCGGAAAAATCTCACCGATAACATCCAAAACCCATTGTTGAAATGGTTCTTCCACAACGATAGGATGTAAAGGGGAGTTTGACTTATTTCCTTGACCAACACATTTCTAACATACCAAACACTTGTGGGTGTAAGTGTGGGCATATTTGAATAATGTGGGACAATAAAAACTGGACTGCATGCCTTTATGCACTGTAGTGTCACCTTTTCCAAATCTGGTGCTTCTAAGCATTTGAGCATAACTATGTTATGGTGCTTTCTAAAAATCACCTCATGTACTAACAGGTAGGGTAAATTTTTTAATATGACCACCCTCTTTTTTCGTGTGGACAAATCAGAGGGGGGAGTACTGTGCTCAATATACTATCATACATCTCCATAGCAAGAGGTTGGGATGTTAGTCAGGGAAGCTTGCTCCACGTTGTACATCTCGATCTCTTTCTTCCATCCATATGAATAATCTTTTGGTGTATTCACTTCTTATGCTGCCAGCCAACATAGATCATGATCCTTGATAGTGTGAATTGGATTGAATTCAAGATCATACACCTGTAAATCAGTCATCCAGTTCGCTTTTCTCTCACCCAACTCTTATTGGAGAAGCAACAATTTGACTGCTCAGTGCAGAATAAAGATAATACAATTATTCTTCAAAAGATAGGGTCGAAAGTGCTTCACCACTTTGTAGACTACATAAGCCTATTTATCAATGGAAGGTTATTTAAGTTTGGGTCCTTGTAAACTAGCACTCATAAAGGATATAGGCTGCCAATTATTCTCATCATATTTCTACATAAGCATGGAGAACATATAAGAATAAGAAGTAAAGGTGTAGAGCAGGAAATCCTTGTTGAAATTTGGGCTGTATAGGGCAGGTGCTTCTACTATTTCTTTCTTAATACGGGAAGATGCATCCATTTCCCTTTTATCCCACTTATATATTGCATCCTTCTTCACCATATCCTTAATGGGTTTCACTATTTGAGCGTAATTAGAGATGAACTTGCAGAGAAAATTTATCTTCCCTAGGAAGGACTGCATGGCCTTCTTGCTCATTGGGAAAGGAATCTATGTGATAGACTTGACCCTTTCAGGGTCCACTTTAATCCCACTTTTTTCTATGATGTGGCCCAAGAGATTTCCCTTGGACACTGCAAAAATTCTCTTTTTCAGATTAAGAGGTATCCCGTATTTTCGACATCACTCAAAATTTGCTTCAGATGGCACAAGTGGTCGGATATATTTTTCAAAAACACTATGACATCATGAAGATACACCAACATATTTTGACCAATCAAATCACGAAAAATGATGTACATCACATGTTGGAAGGTTGCACTGACATTAACCAACCCAAATGGCATTCTTCTGAAAGCGAACATGCCCCACTTCATTCCAAATGTTGTATTCAATTTGTTAGGTTCTGAGACTAGAACCTAGTTGTAACTAGAAAATACATCAAGAAGAGAAAACCTTTTTGACCCCGATACTATCTATAATATCTACTCCATTGACGACACTGGATAATTATCTTTGTCCGAGGTGCAAATGAGATTTTGAAAATCTACACAAAGGCAAATTTCCTTGGAATTCTTCCTTACTAGGACAAAATTAGAGACCCATGTCAAATGTCACACTTTATAAATGATCCGAGCATCCAACAACTTCCTTAACTCCTTTTAAATTAGGGGCTCAAGCATCATGTGTACTTTTTGCAACTTCTGATGAAAGGATTGGCCCCTTCCTTTATTGGAATAACATGCTAGATTATTCACGTATCATAGGTTTTGAGCTCATCATACATCCATGTGAAGACATCAGGGTGCTGTTTAAAAATGCGGATAAACACTTGCCCCTCTTGAGGTGTGCAACAAGCACCAATATTGACAAACTTCGGATCACTTTCTGTACCATTATTGATCTATTCGTGTGACAGAGTTGAAATGTTATTTTTCATGTTCACCTGTCCTAGAAAGTGATTCTGCAAGTCATACAACTTTTCCAGTGATACCATGCCCTTAGGCATGGGGTTCCTTTGTTCATTTGAGTCACATTTTTCAAAGCTTTGTCATGCTCATGTTCGTCAATGGATGCATCTTTGAACACATTAGTGTTCACCATGAAATGCAATATCTACTGGTCATCATTGAAAATGCACAAATTAATGATATTGTGAGGGACAAATTTCTTATAAAGAAGTTCAATAGAAAAACCTTTCGTAAGTGATGACAACCTAGCAACAACATTTTCTAATGCATCCATAGCCGCATTACGTATTATAGGAGCATAAACTATATTCAAAGCTTGGAATTGAGAAATAAAATGCCATACCTCTTGTTAATAACTTTTTAAATTAGGTGATAGTGTATATAATTTTGTACCTGCCATGCAACGATCTCAGAGTCACCTATTTACTTAAGTACCCCAACTTTGAGGTCAATGGATTTATGTAAGACCATGATGAGTTTTCATATTCTACGATGTTGTTAGTGCACTTAAATTGAAAGTGGCGAGAAATCAAGTGTTTTCTCTATTGTGGGTATATTAAAACACAAACATCTCTAGAGCCATCCCATGTCTTAGAACCGTCAAAATACAAAATCCACAAATTAGAAATACTAGGGATATATCCTATGTTAGTACTACTAATATCTACTATACATAAATCACTTCCACCAGTTGGACTAGGAAGGAGTTCCAACTATGTGTCTAGTGGGACTAGGGAAGGCTAAGCGAGGTAACACCCATGGTTAGGCTCCAAAAAGAAGTTTCCAAAAGTTAAATCTATGAAAGCAACATGTTCATTTTCCCCCTCATAGGATTTGACAATGTGTTTCATGTAAGGTTCTAATTCTACCCGGATTTGGTTATTCCTTCCCTTGTATGGAAGCCATCAATGTTACCAATTGTTAGCAAAATACTCTTGTAGTTTTCTAGACCAATCTCTACTTAGCAATAGACCATAGGCTTCGGGGACGTCCACAATTAGTATGTTTATGCATTGGTGAACTCATTGATCAGATGATAGGTGAATAAGAACATTTATGTGTTCACCAATAGCTTGAACAAGATACTTATCCAGCTAAATAATTTGTGAATTGGTCTTATCCCATTTGGAATTGATTTTCTTGGCAACAGACAATGGCGTTATGTTTACGGATGCACCAAAATCCACAAATTAGAAATACTAGGGATATATCCTATGTTAGTACTACTAATATCTACTATACATAAATCACTTCCACCAGTTGGACTAGGAAGGAGTTCCAACTATGTGTCTAGTGGGACTAGGGAAGGCTAAGCGAGGTAACACCCATGGTTAGGCTCCAAAAAGAAGTTTCCAAAAGTTAAATCTGTGAAAGCAACATGTTCATTTTCCCCCTCATAGGATTTGACAATGTGTTTCATGTAAGGTTCTAATTCTACCCGGATTTGGTTATTCCTTCCCTTGTATGGAAGCCATCAATGTTACCAATCGTTAGCAAAATACTCTTGTAGTTTTCTAGACCAATCTCTACTTAGCAATAGACCATAGGCTTCGGGGACGTCCACAATTAGTATGTTTATGCATTGGTGAACTCATTGATCAGATGATAGGTGAATAAGAACATTTATGTGTTCACCAATAGCTTGAACAAGATACTTATCCAGCTAAATAATTTGTGAATTGGTCTTATCCCATTTGGAATTGATTTTCTTGGCAACAGACAATGGCGTTATGTTTACGGATGCACCAAAATCAGCTAAACAATTGTGAACACTATAATTGAAAATTTTGAAAGTCAATAAAAACATAGGGTAGAGAGTGTTAGCTTCTAATGTTAATGCATCAACAACTGATTCCAGGGGACCAAAATACTTACCAAATCCCTTATATGAAGAAGAAGCATTATCACCTGATGAAGGCTAGTCAAGGGCTTGGACAAGTAGTTCTTGCTAGATTTCTATCCTTGTAAGCTCAAAGATTTAAATATTTGCATGATCTTTCTTCATGTATTCCACTTCGGAGGAGTGGAATTGTTTGACACTTCCTGAATATTGGACTTGCTTTTACTATTGGAGAAAGTTTTCTTTGTTGAAGCAACATTTTGAGACTTGTCCTAAGTGTTATGATCTGATTTAACAAGTGATGTGATTTTTCTTAGCAAGTGTTCCTTGAAAATTTTCTTTATCAACCCTTGTTCAGAAACATGCCCTTGGCTCCTCAACTTTTATCGACTATTTTGTTTCTAAGCCGAGGCCTCATTCAATGGTGGTTATTTGGATTTTTTCTTCTCAGCAGTGAACACACAACTGAAATCATTTACTATGTGTTCGACACCCATAGTCTTTTCAGCCACAACATATTCTTCCTTTTCATCTGTCTACTCATATGAAAGCACTGTGTTAATGATGTGTGAAACCAAAGCGTTCATGCTGTGATTCCTATGTGGGCATGTCTTTTTTGAATGATATTCTTGATGCAAAAAAAATATATTAGTCCATGCCCGCTTTTGACGTTGAATACGATATTCAAGCTCCACAAAGACTTAGCCGACTGGCTACTATCGTATTTGTTATTGTTATTCCTTCTTAGGAGGTTGAACTTTGGGGGCTTGCTGCTGACATTTGTCTTGCTTGTCATTTGCTTTAACTCTGCCAACAGATTGGACAAAGATTTGATGGTATTGGTAAGATTTCAATATCAGTTGCTTCTTTATCCTTGGCCTTGCTCAAAGAGGCCTGAGATCTTTTTCCCATCTCCTTGGAGTATTTAGATGATTCAATCATCAAAAATAACTCCAATTGCATGAAAATACTTTTCAAAAGTGATGGCTTCTTCGAAATTATGTGCCAAAGTTTCCTTCACTGTTCTATTCACGAACTGCGCAATGCTTATCGGTAAGGTCAAAGTGTAGTAATCAATTGTGGTGGAGTTGTGAGGTTTTGTATTCATGGGAAATTTACTCAATATCTGATTGAACCTCTATTTAAAATATTTTAATTTTTCTTTTTGCTCCATATTTAATTACCTAACTCCTTTAATAACATGGCTGGGGTTTTGTCATCAATGAACTTTTCAAGGAACAAATTTTTAAACCCCTTCCAATTTTGAATTGAATTTGTAGGAAGACTATGGTACCAAACAACTTATCTACCATATAAAGTACAAGGAAAGAGGCTACATGCAACATCATCATAACATACCTAGAGCATATGCCGGTTTACGTAGAATATATCCAAATGGTCTTTCACTTTGATTTATTTTTCAGGGTCATATTTCATTAACAAATTTTCCGGGTGTCTTGGCATCTGATGTAAAATACCTAGAAGAGAGAGTGGACCTTGAGACATCCAATCCAAATCTTAGTTTGCCATGTTCTTGTCTATGTTCTCCTCCTTCTCCTCAGAATATGATGAATCTTCTCCATGACCGCCAAACCCATGGAAAGTGTCATTTAAGAGCACAACATTGTCCTTGTCTCCCTCATTGTAAGATAGGGGCTGGTCTAGTTTTTCTGTGTTGTCTGCAGATTTTGTTAACTCTTCAAGAGTAGAAAAAAACTAGATCTTTCACTATAGAAACTAATATCCTGATAGGAGTTGTTTCTTTCTTTAGAAAATAAGGGAGATTATGTGCTACAAGAATTAATCGAATAACCTTCGCAAAGTGACATGTTATAGGCCAAATAGCTCGGATGTACTTGTAGATATTTCACAAGTTTGTTCTGAGCTGGGCTGAGAAGATTTGCCTACTTCAGGAACATGAATTGGAAAGGTGCTGCAAATGTTTCTTCCTTGTCTGAAATAAGTATGATGTGTGTAGGTGGAGTTATCAACCATAAAAATATGGCTACCCTCCTTCTTGTGCTAGAAATGCTGGCAGTGCTGGCCCTACCAAAATTCAAAGGGGTCTCCCCGACATGCGATCCCAATTAGACCTCACATTGTTTGGTATAGGAGCCCCATCCAGAATACGACCCGATTTCCATCTACTTAAATATTTTCCTTGAATTTAGTTGTCAGCAAGAGAGAGAATCACATATGTTCCTTAGAGAAGAATGTAGGTGTTCCTGGTGAATGTTCGATTACAAGTGTGTGAGGGTTCTTCTATTGCGGAGGGAAAATAAAGTGGGCCTCTAAGAGAGAGGTAATAGTACCATCCTAGTAGAGATGCACACAAACATGGAATATTCGTTTAACATCCAACGGAATAGTCCACAAAGATGCGACAATCGTTACATCATTAAAACACATTCTCAATATGATAAGCACTAAAATAACAAAAATAGTTCAACTAATTTAGTACAGGTGGAAACAAACATGTATCATAAACATTTATAGAACACTCTTACAAATATTCATAATTCATTCATGAAGAACATGTTGGCCATAAAGCTTCAAATATTAAGTAAAATTCCCAAGACACACGAATACAACAAACACCACTGGCTCCAATAGTGTAGCGTGGGAGCCACTACTTGCTCCCCAAAAGTACTAACTTGTATCTCTGATGCCTTATGGGAGAAGCCAATGTGAAAATTCATTTTCTTGTATAATGAGGGTGTATATATAACCAATGGGGTGATCCTCTACCTTCCTTGTAACTCTTGGACTACCCTCATGACTGTTTGACTTCACCATGTCTATTCAACTCTTACATGACTCTTTACATTTTGTACATGTCCTTTGAACTTCCACTTTATAATACATTTAACAATGTAAACTTTGAAACAGGAACTATAAACTCAAAACAGGAACTCTAGCCCAAAAACCCCGAAAAAACATTAAAAACAGTGCTAAAAACGAAAAGTGTGTATACTGGAACGATGGTTTTTTTTTAGGGTCAATTTTGAACGTGTTTTAAAAATGGCAATGAAAACGATTTTTTTTTTGGAAAAATTGTGCAAAAAAACACCCTGAAAATGAAAAGTGTTGATAATGGAATGATGAATTTTTTTAGGGGTCAATTTTCAACATTTTTAAAAAATGCTAGTAAAACTGAATTTAAAATTTAAAATTTCTATTTATTTTTTATTTTAAGATTGTTAAATTTTTTTTTAACAAAAAAAAACTTGCACTATCTATAAATAATAAAATATAAATTATTCAAATAAAATTTATTTTATTTATTTTTTATTTTTTTTATAACACTAATAACATATTTCCACAACACCCCCCCCCCCCACCACACCACACCACCCCGCGCCCCCCCCCCCGCCCACACACCAACACAACACACACACACACCACACCACAACATAATATATATATACACTTCCTTTAACCACTTTATTTAATAGATGAAGGAACAACATACAAATATAAATATAATTTTGATTTAAACTTAAAAAAAATATTTTAATTATTGAATTTAGGCTTCTGTGATCCATATCAATTTAGAGAAGAATCTTCGGCTAAAATCACATAGAGATAATTTTGTTTAGAGAATTTTCGGCGAAATCACATAAATAATCATTTGTCGACGCGTTTCGAACCAACCAGTGTGGTTCATCCGACAAGTTGAAGAACCGATCCAGCTTAGCATGTTAAATAGTTTGGGCAGAGACTCCAACGGCTAGATTGATAACGGCTAATTCTGACCTTATGACCCCAGTCAAATAATTTAATATTCTTGCTATATTTTTAATTATTATTATTCCCATAAATTAGTTAAATTAAGTAAAATAGGTAAATAAATAGATCGGGCAGGATATCCACGTAACAACTAGAATTTGACCGAGAAACGGCTAGTTAGACCAAAATATTAATTTATTTAATTATTAATTTTATTTATTTATTTTTATTCAACGGTTATTACTTTTTTTTTAATAAACGTAAATTAACCATTTTATAAATATATATTAATAAAATAATCGAGTAATAGATAATAGTTGACTATATTTTAAATAACTATAGGTTAATTATATTTTAATTAAATCTCAGATAAAGGGAGATAAAAATATTTACTTAATAGTTTATTAAGGGTAAAAATAAATAATAAATAAATAAA
>APFE031662682.1:63784-75216 GCA_000404065.3 Pinus taeda | reverse complement strand
CCCCCACAGGCGGCCAGGGGATTTCGGGAATCGCCCGGCCCCGCGCCCCGGTTGTTGCGGTTGCAAGCAGCGGCACCCAGGGCCGTGCCCCCACGGGTGGCCTAGCGATTCCAGGAATCGCCCAGTCACCTGTTGCCCATTTAAAAAAACCGCTGTGCCGCCCAAGGCCTCACCCCACGGGCAGTTGAGCGATTCCGGGGGCGTGGCCCTGGGCGGCGCAGCCCCACGGGCGGCCGGGGAATTCCCGGAATTAACTGGCCGCCCATGGGGTGAGGCCCTAGACGGCGCCGTTGATTGCCCAGAGCCTTGCTCCCTAACCAAATGATAGACAGCGTCAGCGGTGAGGTTGAGAGTCATGTCTGCCCCTCAGATCCACTAATCGGTTACCAATGATAGTACCATTTGCTTGAGGCAAGCAAAGAATCACGTTGGCTACCTAAAGTCATCCGTGAATCTGTTGGTATCCGTTATCCCACATGCATCATACAAATAGAATAGTCGATGTTTAAATATGCATTTGGTTTGATGAAACATTAGGAAATATGGCAAGAGGGGCAAATTATGTTGGTGTATGCCTTTAGGATTGTCAGATTTTTGGTGAACTGCGGCCCCACATATGGCCAGGCGATTCCGGGGGCGCGGCCTCACCCCCACGGTCGTTCGAGCGATTAAATACCGAGGCCGTGCACCTAATGCCACGCTGCATCTGACAAAGATCTCGCAGTTTCCTGGGTCATAGGAAGCAGATGCAATATACTCAAAGTTTCTTCACAGGCCCTGAATTTTTCATTCTCATTCTCATCACAGCAAGATGAATTGATCAGAGATGCGAGAACTATAGTCAAACCAGCCGCCACCATGCACCGTCTGTTTCCCTCGCTCTCCTGCGTAATGGACTGTAATTTTTTCAATGCACTGATGCCTTCGACTGCTGGAGATCTGAGTGCAACTTAAAGTAACATGGAGATTTGATGAGAGTCGACTGGCGGCCTGTTAGTGGGGATTCGCTCTACGCCCTTGGAGCTGTTTGCAATGCACCATCCTTTAATGAGGTGATGCAGCATGTAGTTTGGAGTGAAACCGAAATTCTCTAGCGGCTGCATGGTCGCAGGACATGTTTTCTTGTTGCATGAAAAAATCCAGTGCTCTATGCTTTCTCGATCATATAGTTACGGTGTCTCTCATAAGCTCTATCGATATAGGGCACCTGAAGTATGAAGGCACCTCCACCTCCGAGCAATCATGTGGTGTGTTATTGAAGCTTAACATAGTAACGTTGGTATCAATAAAACGAGATAACCAGTGAATCAAATCAGCGAGATAACATTAGCGAGATAACGTTGGTATTGACGAGATTTCAATTATTAAATAAGGAGACGCAGTAAGGCTTGAATGCCGACCTGAGCTCACATAATTGAAGCTTAGCGTCTATGAATATGTAGTCTCTCTTGCTGCACAATTGTAAATGTCAACGCACTCGCTCTGTCAAGGTTAGCTTTTACAGTCAACTGTCAGGCGATCGATTCCTGTAGTCTGCAATTCCATTATACGAACGTCTGAGCTCACATAATTGAAGCTTAGCGTCTATGAATATGTAGTCTCTCTTGCTGCACAATTGTAAATGTCAACGCACTCGCTCTGTCAAGGTTAGTTTTTACAGTCAACTGTCAGGCGATCGATTCCTGTAGCCTGCAATTCCATTATACGAACGTCTGAGCTCACATAATTGAAGCTTAGCGTCTATGAATATGTAGTCTCTCTTGCTGCACAATTGTAAATGTCAACGCACTCGCTCTGTCAAGGTTAGCTTTTACAGTCAACTGTCAGGCGACCGATTCCTGTAGTCTGCAATTCCATTATACGAACGTTCCAACTTGCAGACTGTTTCAGATTTCAACGCAAACACTAATGGCGGTAATATTTTGATCCAGTCCGTAAGCCACTGTAACCACACATATAGAGACTATTAACTTTTGAAAATCTAGAAAGATGGAAACAACGGCAAAGTCATCATTAAAAGCCCATTGTATCGCAATGCAGCGTTTAAAATGATTAAGGGCCGAGACATTCGAGCTTCGACTAAATCTCTATTTACGAGTAGGAGAGAACGCATAAGATTGATTTAATAGTTAATCTTTGTGCGTCCACGTTTATCTACTGGTATGCTAAGATATTTGTCGCCTGAAAAGTAAGTTAAATTTGGAAAATTCAACATTCTAGTGTTCATGCATTTTAATTTTGATTTAATAGATTTATTTCAAGTTATATTTTTATTCCATTGCTAAGAATTTTGACGGTTCCATATATCGGTTGGTATAGTACTTTATGAACTAGCATTTGCATCAGAAGTTGCAAAAAATACTTTACATCAGAAGTTGCAAAAAATACTTTATGAATTAGCATTTGTATAGAAGTTGCAAAGAAAAAGCCTTAAGGCAATAGAAAAGGGACTAATAGCTTGAAGTGCCTTGTAAAATCGATGCAATCTCTACACATTATTATAATGTTTCAAAATTATATATTTACAATGTCCAAGATCATTCAATCAATATTTATTACCACTACAAAGAACAATATAAAGACCTGGAAAATAGGCTTGTGATGACCCTATGAGGACACAATATCAATGAAAGCTTTTCTCTCCGTATTCTGAATAAATGTGGTATTAATATTAAGATTTGTTTCAATTTTTAATTAAATTTATTGTTTTAAAGTATGTAGTTTTATTGTACTAGTAAAAAAATTTAAACTTAGTTGCTTTTAGTGCGATTTTTTGAAAGCTTTTTTGGTGAGTTTTGCCTGCTCTAATTTCTCTAAAATCCTATAGGAATTTGTTGAAATCACAAGTTTGATGGGTAATCTCTGCGCAATCGAAGTGGCCTAGAGATTTTTTAGGGCACTGAATCCATATATACAGCCAAAAAACCAGTTTAAATAACACAAATCAAGATTTCACATCAAATTTTCCAACAAGATTTTAGCACTAGAAAATCTAAAAAAATACACTAAAAACAACTACCTTTTAAAATACAAATTAAATTTTCATTAAATCTACAATTTTAAAATATATAGTTATCTAGTTTTATTGTACAAATAAATTCTTTTAAACTACATATTAGGTTTTCATTAAATCTATGGTTTTAAAATATGTAGTTTTATTTTACTAGTAAAATAACTACATATTAAGTTTTCATTAAATCTATGGTTTTAAGGTATATAGTTTTATTCTACTAGTAAAATCTTTTAAACTAATTATGTTTTCTATAGAATTTTAAAATGTGCAGTTTTATTTAATAAGAAAAATGCTTTAATGTTTACGTTAAAGTTTGTTATGATAATTAAACAAAATCATAATATTTTTTATTAAATATATAAATATATATATATATATAAATTATATATATATATAATATATATAAAAGCAGAGACACATTACTGTATTACTGTCCTATTTTATTTTGAAATTACAATTAGAATTAATAATTTTTTTAATTCTAAAATTAAACTGAACATTATCATTACCATATACCCCACAGAAGAAGAGAGTCAGTTTTTGGGTTCCCAGCTTCTTCACAATCTGTAATATTTTGGGTTTATTCAGATGGTTGTATCTCAACGTCTGTTTTTGAGTGCTCAACACCTAAATGGGAGAGAGGATGAAGACAGTATATACTTTTTGAGAGCAGGGTTGAACTAGGTCATGCAGATTATGGGTGTTGCGCTGGTGGCCTGTTTGGCTATTTTAGGGATGGTTTGGAAGCGTAGGAGGACATGGTCTTATTGTGAGGGTTTGCAGGAAGAAGATGCAGGCCAAAGAGCTCAGGAAACCCAATGCTCTAAAGGATTCAATACAAGAGGTAACTTTAGTGATATTGATATTTCTTCATTTGTTTGGATTGCACTATAGTCCCTTTTGTTTGATTGAAATTGGTGTCAATTGTTTTAACTTAATTGGGCTTTCATTTATTTAGATCACATTCAAATCGTTTGCCCTAGGCTGAGATGGGTTTCATTTGTTTTCAAATTTGATATGGCAGATTGCAAATCAGCACGCATTATTTGGGATAATATCCACATTTCATCTCAGACTGAAACCAGAAGTCAGAAAGTTAGAACTGTGAAGTCAAAAAGTTCCATGATTTCTCAGAATTCTTGTAGCTCCCCCAGGCGAATCTTGGTTGTGGAAGACACACAAATCAACAGAGTAAGTTATATCAGGACTAAATCGTTGTTTGGTTTTAGGACACTGCTTGTGGCCATACAAGGTTAATTTACCTAGAGCTTGCTGCTGAGATCTCATTCATTATTTTTCACTGAATCAACCTCAGATAATTTTCGGGAGGGTGCTTCAAAGCCTTAATCTTTACTGTGAAGACGCTGAGAATGGGAAGGTAGCAGTGGACTATTTCAAGCAGGGCAGAACATATGATCTTGTGTTAATGGACAAAGAGATGCCTGTTATGGATGGGCGTGAGGTATACAACTTTTAAATCTTTAAAACGTATCATTTTGAAATTTTGTTTTATTTTGTCTGTGCTACTGAATTAATCATCTCAGCCATCTCAGTTTCTAAAACTTTGGGTTCATTCTTATCACCAAAATGACTGCTTTAATTTCAGGCAACAAGGCAACTGAGATCAATGGGAGTCAAAACACCCATTTTTGCACTTACAGCAAATACCTTGCAATCTGATAAAGACCTCTTCTTTGAGGCTGGTGTTGATGATTTTCAAGCAAAGGTATGCACTTTCATGTTGGATGTACATTCCATTTTATTTATTTCTGAATGATATTGGATATTTGTTACCAATGCATCCAAATTCTGGTATATGTTTGTTATCTATATTATCTGGTCCCTTTGCAGCCTCTGTCCAGAGACAGACTTGTACAATTACTAGATCAATATGGTGTGGATGGTTGTGCTGGCAACAGAGAAGGTTGAAAGAGTTTCAAGGTTTCATTGTATTATACCCATGGCTTCGTTATGAAAAAAAAAAACAGTGCGGATTGCAGGTTGCCTGCTTTGTAAGTCTTGATCTGCATTATTGCAGTGATTTGATTAAGTGACGAGGAATATGGTTTTAGGGTTTCCAGGAGGAACACTGAACTTTTCTCCATCTTGGGAAGGCAGGCTAGAGCTGGAAGTAAAATGTGAACAAGTTATGGAAAGTGCATAAACAGGTATAAAGCAAATCATTATTTTTTTTCAAGCAGCAGTGTCAAAGCTGAAGTTGCAGCACTATTAAAAAGCTGGAAATGAGTCTTGGCGGGGAGATAACAATTCTTTCTCTCGACTATCCAAGTTATACTCAATTGATCTTCTGTGAAGGACTTTCGTCACATATAAATTAAAAAATTTCAAAATTGAAATATGTTAGCAATAATTGTTCCTTTGTATGGTTAATGTCATTAGCTCTGTATTGTATTGGGAAATATTGAAATTCAAATTAAGTTTATTTCATTAGTAATGTATTTGTCCTGTGGTGTGTACTCTAATGGATGCATTAACAAGCCCTAACACCATATCATAATTTCAGGAATTCCTTCTCAAGATCAATCAAAACGGGTTTGAACCACACTCATTGGCAACAGGCTGGGATCAACAAGAAGACCTATGAGAGAGCTTTTAGTTTTTTTAGTGAAGCCGAACAAGTGGGACTTTGGAAAATGCTTGTTCAAAGTTTTTAACTCCTTCGCCTATATGGGTGGCCTGCACAATTTGTATCTATAATAAGGATTTATTAAATTTTGTTACCATTTTTTGGTGGCAGGTTCACCAAATTTACAATGGCTATTTGAAATGTGTTTTAAAGTCATTTTTGCAGACAGGATTGTTTGGGAGAGGATTTGGGAGAGGATTAAATAAAATGTCTATACATCCAAGCCTTTTATCTTTCAATCCCATCAACACTTTCTTCAACAGCTAAGGGCACAGTTTTAACCTGCCCACAAAAACAAACAAAGGCACATTAGATTTTCCCAGCTTTCCCAAACCAAAACAGGTAAGAATGATTATAATATCGACATATCCGACAAATCAAATATATCAACACCACTAACCAGATTTCCCGCAAATCAAAATATCAACACCACTAACCAGATTTATGTACTTTAAGCTATAAGACATCTCCAGATAACGGCTTATCTGTTTTCTTGTAGAATCCCCATGGTTTGGATCAATATGGAATCGAAACACCACATTCACAATAATAAAATTAAATGAAACCCTTACCTCCTTGCGGGCTGGTCTCGTTACACTGTGAATTCGCCCGGTTGAATGAAACCCTCATTTACAAATTAAATAAAATCTCTATACATCCGACCCTTTTATCTTTCAATCCCATCAACACTTTCTTCAACAGCAAAGGGCACAGTTTTAACCTGCCCACAAAAACAAACAAAGGCACATTAGATTTTCCCAGCTTTGCCAAACTAGAATAGGTAAGAATGATTATAATACTGACATATCCACAAATCAAATATATCAATACCACTAACCAGATTTCCCGCAAATCAAATATATCAACATCACTAACCAGATTTCTGTAATTTAAGTAGCTTTCCCAAACCAGAATAGGTAAGAATGATTATAATACCGACATATCCGCAAATCAAATATATCAACACCACTAACCAGATTTCCCACAAATCAAATATATCAACACCACTAACCAGAGACATCCCCATATAAAGGCTTGTCTCTTGTCTTTCATGTTTGGCACCTCGTCAAAAAAGTCAGCGATTTGTTCACTTGTAAAATCCCCATGGTATGGATCAATATGGAATCCAAACACCACATTCACAATAATAAAATTAAATGAAACCCTTACCTCCTTGGGGCTGGTCTTGTTATACCGTGAATTCGCCTGGCTGAATGAAACCCTCATTTACAAATTAAATAGAATTTCTATGAGAGGAGCGGGCTAGCCTCATTACACCGTGAATTCGGCCAGCTGAATAAAACCCTCATTTAGAAATTAAATAGAATGGTGTCCAAAAGAGGAGCGAGGGGAGTATTTACACCGGATGCTGTACCTGGATGATCTTTCTTCTCTGCGATCTGGTCTGGTTGTGCTGCTGCGGCTGACCACTAGAAAGGGCTTGCGCTAATCTAGAGTTCGAAATTGTGCTGTTATGATAACAGATGATCTTTCTTCTCTGCGATCTGGTCTGGTTGTGCCGCTGCTGCTGACCACTAGAAAGGGCTTGCGCTAATCTAGAGTTCGAAATTGTGCTGTTATGATTACAGAGTGTTGCCATAACTGAGTGTCTCTTTGTGATGCAGTTACATGAAGGGAAAGCAAGAACTGGCCCAGCGAGTCCCAACCGGTCACCAACCAATTCAAATCAACGGCTGAGGATAATCTAATCGTCTAACAAAAGATCTAATGGCATAAAGTGATGACAGAAAGGCAGTTGGGAGAGTTGATTTCAGAGAGAAACTTACTGCGTAAATAGAAAGTAGTGGGATATTTTTGGGAATTTGCTTTTAATGTAAAATTAATAGGATTTTTGAATTTTAACTTTATGCAGTAGTCTTATTTTTTTAATATATTTTTGTATTTTTTTTTTTTTTTTTTTTAAATTTTTAAATTTTTTTTTGAAATTATTGGTTTAATTTGTAAATCTGTTTTTAATAGAGTATTAGTATTTCAGAGATTTCATGGTATTGAAATTATTTTATTTAGACATTTGAAAAAGCAATTTTAAATCAAAAATACACGTTTTCACTATAAACAAAAACTTTTATAACATATAATAATTAAATAGTATATAATTTTATTATAGGAATACAAATTTTGGCAAAACTTTTTAATACAATTTTAATGTCAAAACAAATAATAATTAAATAATAGATAATTTTACTTGTTGAATATACTTTTTGGTAAAATTTTTTACTACAATTCGTTTTCTTGAGATATTTTTTATAAATTTGTTTAATTTAAAATGTAGTAGTATAAAAAAACCAAATGATATAATGAGTTGGGTTGTCAGATACGAAATGGATGAGATGTTTTTTACTCATAAATTAAATAAGAGGGACTGCAGGGCAGCAAGTCCTTGCTATGGATTTTGAATAGGCTAGCCAACATTGCCCCACAACCAATGCAAGGCAGCAAGTCTTTGCTATGGATTATTTTGAATAGGCCAGCCAAGATTGCCCCATAACCAACCCCAGTTTTAGGAGCTTGCATGTAAGTAAAAGGGGGCATGCAGTTGTGTTAGTTTTAGTTTACATAAGAAAAATATCAAACTAAACTTTTGATTTGAGACCCTTGGTAAGGATACTCTGTTCATATGTTGGAGCAAACAACCCACTTGTATATTGATTGCTATTGGATTTAGCTAGTTGAATGCAACATGGGATATATTAATGGTCTTGAACATGGAAATTGATGGCATGAGAGTAGAGAATGTTTTGGATGCTGCTTCTTTGAAACATAGCAAGAATTCTATCACACAGAACAAGAATTCTATTCCAGGTTACATGAAGATCAATAATGGATGGAAAGGCTTTACACAAGACCATAGAGAGAGAGAGAGAGAGCATTCACTTACCTGCTTAACCGTGCCCTCCTATTGCACCTATATTTATGTTCGTCCAGTTACATCCAATCTAAGTTCTGCTTCCAACTACCGATGGGAGAGAGCTTGGACGTATAGCAAGATGAAATAAGAGGCCTTGCATATGGCAATGGTATATGAAATGAAACGTTGGAAACACAGCTCTTGGTCCTTCAAATTGCTAAAGTGGCTAGTTGCAAAAGTGGTTAATTTGTGCTTTTAATCTTTATTTTAGTAGTTTTTTAATTACTTTTGTTTATTATTATATATATATATAATATATATATATAATTATATTATTTGTATTTTTTTTAGTTTTTGTTAATGTTTTTTTCAATTTTAGTTACTTAATTTTAATAGGTTTTTTATTTTTTTTTAATATATATTTTATTTTTTAATGTCAAAAAAATTGACATAAAAAAATTTAACGTGTCAAAAATCGTTAAATTTAGAAAATAATTATTTACATTTCATACATTGGAAAATTTAAAGTCAAAAAATAGGTCTTTTAAAAAAAGGGCATGATGCAGAATCACCACTTTTCTAAATCAACATGCAAATCACTAACATTCTAAAACGTAATGTACGTAAAAAAATTTAAAATGCCAAAAGCTATGCTTTAAAAAAAATATGTGTGTTCTGCATTGCCCCTTTTTAAAATCGGGTCACTTTGTCGCTATCTCTACGAAACAGGTAACAGTATCAGTTCCCATTTCAAAGTTTACATTGTTGGAGGTGGTAGGCACGGAATTCACTGCCTTATTACATTGACCGCGCTTCTTGGAGAAACTTTCGCGAGCTCTTCCTCACTTTCCTGCCGAGGCGAAATCAAGGGGCTATTCTCTATCTCTGCGCTACCTTCATTTCTACAGATCCTCCCACTTCACGTAGCCCCAAACAATTTATTTGCATAACCCGCTTTTCACACAATAACATCTTAATCCAAGTGTTCAGAGATTTAATGTACTTACCTCGTGGTCTTTTGAGGAAGCATCGTTCTGCCTCGCTGTATCTGACTATTGTGTCTACTGCGAACTCGGTGATAAACCCCCTATAATTTGGTTGAGCCAATGGTCCACAACGTGTGCGATCTTATCTTCCATTGCTTCTAGTCCACGCACTAATTCTGGAGTCCACACAATTGGTTTGTCGAGCCTACACCTTCCCTGACTATCTGCTAGCTTCGCAATTCCACTCATACAGCTCAGAGGGAAAGGATGCAAAGAAAATTTTGTGGATTTCTGTGCTTCAACCACTGTTCCTTTGATACTCGTGGATTCTTGTTTTCCTACGTCACGAATCTTTTTGTCTAACCACCCTTCAATTTCTTTCTTCGTTGGATTCCAGTGACTCGACATCAGACATCCTTTATGTAGATCCCGATCCCAGAAACGGAACCATTTGTTGGCTTTTTGGGGCCTGACCCAGGTTCGAAGATGATTTAGCCAAACAAATCCCAGTACTACTGGCCCTTTTGGCAACAGTCTGCGGAGCGTGGTCCGAGGTCTCACTGTTATGAAACCAGCTCAAGTAAAGATAGAAAAGATAGATCAACGCCTTAGAATTCAGCCTCTTCGAGGGGGCAACCTCCTTTACATTACATAAATGAACAATTCTTGGATGATTCAAATGACAAAACCTCCTTTCTATATATAGGAGTCTAAGGAGTCACAATATACCCCAGCCGACCTAACAATAATAATATAAAGCCACAAAAATAACAATAGAGGGATTCTATGGGGCACAGTAATAACAATATGGGGATAATAAGGGCACAACAATATTAATAAGGGATACAACTACAATAGTAATGGGGTAATCACTAGTATTATAGGGACCCAACAATGTCTTTCCATCTAGATGCATCACCCATAATTTTGGGCATAGTTGATTTGTTGTATAACTGAGAATGGTCCTGATTACCAAAGGTGGTATGAATCAGTTGCTCCCCCACATCAATCATCATTTGTTGCATCCTAATCACCTCATTGAAAGTTAATTCCATGTTGTTTGATTTTAATCTTTCTTCGAATCCCATGATTTCTTAGATTTTTATTTTGGTCTTGGAAGTTTGCTTTTTGTCATCACTTAGACTAAGGCCCACAACTGGCCAAGATCATGCTCTGATAGCAATATAATATTCCATTCTTAAAATATCTCTATTATGCCATAAGTTTTTGAGTTTTTTTGATTTAGTCTTTGGGATATTTTGTCAAATAGTTAGAATGTATTTGGTTGTAGATGTCTTTCTCTAATATTTCATTTCAAATAGCAAGTATGGTGCCAATGTTGGAAATAATACTAAGAGGGGGGGGGGTGAATCAGTATTATCACATTAATAAAACTTTTTCATTTCCATAACCAGATTCATATATGCTACTTCCACAACTTCTTATGATTAAGTTAATTGATCTTCAATGAGTGCATTAGAACATTATCAACCATATTATAAGTTAACAGATGCAGTAACATAGAATAGATCATCACACATAAGGCACACACATGAACACCATGATATAAGGTGGAAACCCAATGCGGGAGAAAACCACCTGCTGCAAGTCATCTCAATCTTCTTCTTAATAAGGAAATCCTTTTACAATATTTTGTACTGGTGCAGCCTTATACCAGTACGGGAGCTACAACCCCCTTTGCTCTTGTACTAGCTGATCCATTTACTAGTACGCAGGCTACTACCTGCTACAATGCTCCAAAGATTTCTTTTAGCTCTTGTACTAGCTGATCCATTTACTAGTACGCAGGCTACTACCTGCTACAATGCTCCAAAGATTTCTTTTAGCTCTTGTACTAGCTTAGATACTAGTACGTAGGTGCTGACCTACAATCTTCTCTCCTCCAGGTACCACGTT